>JAOEGS010003091.1:0-48610 GCA_025447755.1 Corythornis vintsioides | reverse complement strand
CAACACAAATCATGTTATGAATTGGTCCAAAGCCTGCCCTCTGGTGGAACCTAAAGTGTTAAGAGGGTTCTACTTAACACTTTTAAAAAAGAAAAACAAAATCACCAACAAAAACCAAACCTTAAAGGTGCAACGCACAGCCTGGAACATTTCTATTTTGAGTTCTTGAAATTCTGCTTAGACACCTCACCAAACACATAGCTCAACTGAAGGTATTACCACATCTTAAAACTGCAGCTGAGATTCCATCAAAAATGATCTAGTTCTTTTCTGTAGTTGCTAATGCGTTCAGAGCACACACTTGGCAGTTTTCTTTTTGTGTCTGTTATTTTTAATAGCAATTACAAATAAAATATCCAGAATTGCACAAAGTTCAAAGAAGGAATATCATCTCCTCAACTGATTCAGTTACTTCTCACTGTCCTTGGGTTTAAGAATTGTCACTGCCTCTTAGCTGCATGATCACAGTACTTAAGTAACTTTGAAATTTATAATAATTCCATTTGAACCTGAAGCCTGAATGCTGATGTGTCTAAAAGGCCAGATTCTTTTACACCAAGTTTGCCAAGAGGTTGTAACATTACATTTTTATTCACATTCTGGGTACTAGCACTGCTACATTTATTAAGCATGCAGGTTTCTTACCCGAAATGCTCCTCCCTCACTACCCCATTACAAAAGTACTCATTCTGCCCCATTAAAAAAATAAAAAAATAAAAAAGAGAAGACTAGTGAATAACTAACTTTACTTGACATTCCACACCTATAATGATCCTCCTCAATTTGGTGGCAATCAATTTAAGTAAGGTATGGTACACTGCCAGCTGTGTAAGCAGCAAGCTTAGGCCCAACACCTACAGTCATTAAAAACAGGTTTAAAGAATCCTGTACCTTACTGTAGCAATTCACAAATGCAATGGCTGTATGTATAAAAAAAAAAAAAAAAAAATCTAATTACTCTGTTGTATTTTTACTTCACTGGTAAAAATCAAGGTTGAAATTAAAATTTGAGAATCACTGACCGATGAAAAGCATGTGGGTTAAAACACAATTTTGAAACAACTGGAAATACTGCCAACACTAAAAGATGTAGGGTATTTTAACTTCAAAAATTGACAGAAAATCTGTCAAGTTCTTAAAGATGATCACACATACTTACGTCTCTCTAGTATTTCTGTAATTCCTGCATTATCTGCCTCAAGTTCCATTTTAAATTTAGCAAGTTCCTGGTCCAGTTTTCTCAAATGACGGTCTACCTATTTTTGAGACAGAACAACAAGTAGATATTTATGTTTCAGAACTGGATGCTACATCCTTAATCTCAGGCTTGCTACACATTTGCCTTCCAGCAATTCTCTGCCAGGCACTCACTAAGCTCACACAAAAATGCAGCAGCAGAACCTCTCAGCCAGCTGCATTTCTCCATTTCAGCAGAGGTAGCAGAGCTGACAGCCACAGAGCTGCTGCTCCAAAGCTGTGCAGTCCATCAGGAGATACAATAAGGCTGCATAGTGGCTCAGCTGATAGAAGCCCTTTCTTACTGCAGGCAATGTTCTAAGACACAGCAGTAAGTGTTTCTTTTGAGGAAAAAAAAGGATGAAGAGGACTTGGGGACATTGTGGAAACAGGTATAAAAAGAAAAAAAAAGTTCATGAAATGCACTGTAGAAGTTGTTGGACTGCACTGAAGAAATGGAAAGTTCACTGAATTGCAATGTGTATGTCACTGTACAAATCAGCAAACTATTGAGTAAAAAGGCCTCTAAACTGAAAGTGTAGGGACTCCTCTGCATTTGAGTAAACAATTAAATGCTCTTGGGTACTGAAGATTAACTGAACATATATATGAGCTTAATATCATGGTAAGAAACACTATGTTCCAAATGCTTTCTTCATATATAGTCATAAAGCAGAATGCAGCTGTCTACTGCACCTGTAGGCTAACTTTTGATTATCTGAAGTGAAACTAAAGCAGACAAGAAAATTTGGTTTATGTCTACTATAGTTTATTGTAGTCTGACTCGTAGTTTCTGTTCTCTGAGAAAATGTGAAATAAATATACTTAAAATTCAAAATCCATATACTATAAGGAACAATAAGTTGCTTGTGGTCTCTTTTTAGAAAAAAAAAATAAAAATCAACATGCATGAAAACCTTATGATTTTCAAAATTATTTCTGCATGTTTTGTAATTATGTGACACTTACTACCCAAAGAAACTTCTTAAAAGTCAAAGAAATATGAAATATTTCTTTAAACAGGCAACAATATCTGTATGTAGTTGACATACCAATAGAAGTAGCAGAGTTGTAGTGTTTGCCAAAATGTTTAGAATTCCCTAGGGCACAAATCCAGGGAATTCACCATAAGCCTTCTGTCCACTTACCAAATCATATATTTGATTAGCCAGTTGCACTTTTTCATCTGCATCTTCCAAAGCCTTATAATAATCCTGTTATAAAGAGAATTTGTTAAAAATTACAAATGTAACCGTTAAATTATTTTTAGCTATTGTTATCCAGCATAAAATGAAAGTTAAATGGAGAAATTAAGTCAGTTTCCAAAAAGCCTGTGAAACTTTAGTAAACAGCAATCAGCTAAATTTTAGATGAGAGATAAATCATCAAGTTATTGTTTGTGCCTTAGGAAAAGCCAAACTACAAGATGTGGACACTTCCTCCCAGAGTGATATTTAGATTTCTGAAAAAAATGCTGGGAAAAAAAAAATGCTCTTGGATTTATTTTATATTACACAGCATAATGTTATGGACTTAAAATGAGATTATGTCTTTTATTTCATATGAATCTTTAGGGCCACTGCAGATACTATTACCCTTCAAAATAATGCTAAACAGTATTGTGTTGGGACACTTCTGAAGCAATGAAGTCAAACAGAGAAGATGGTGTATATAGTTAATATTATTTTAAAATAAATTTATATAACTTGTAAATGTATTATAAAATAATTTGACTACAACAAACAAACTTTCACTTCTGTTCTAACTAATAAAAATCCACAGACATTTTTTGGTATGTTTACACATGTTTTTACTCTAGATTTACACAGGTTTAAGTGCCTTTTTATTCTCCATTTCTATCAAAGAGCATCTTGGTTAGGTGAAAACTTTTCTAAATTTTGGTTCCACTAAAGTCAAAAGCAAATTTTTCATTTACATATTTTACTTTTCATGTCTGAGCTTAGACAACTTATTTTTTAAAATACAGAAATGCATTTGTATTTATTAAGGAAAAAAACCCAGCCAAATAACAAACAAGAAAATAAGTACATGGCTGAAGTAGCAAGTGTAGGAGACTACAAAGAGGTTCTCCTGACAAAATGACAAACTGCCTTGCTAACAATACCACCAATGCCCCAGTGTTGAAGGATGAAAAAGAACACATCCATCTTCTTATTCCTCCCTCCCTAAGGCTAAATATATCATATGTATAACATACACAAGGACATAAGCAGAATCATAGGAAATGCTGAAATTACGCTTGAAAAACATTCTCTAGAAGAAAGTCAGTGAACTTACACATCATGTCACAAAAGCAGAAACAAAAGGCGGAGATTAAAATTTAGTACCTGGTTTCCTCACAATTTCAGGATCCTAATTTTTGAAATGCTAGCAAATACTGGGTAAAACTTGAGAAATGTGTGATCAAAGAAACCTTTCAGTCATTTTTCTCCTCCTAGTCATTCTATCCATCTCTGTGAAAGCCCAAAGGAAGCCACAGCTCTGAATGTTTAAGTCTCCATCAGTCATAAAATATTTTTTCCTAAGGTTATCTTTGTTTGAAAAAGAAAAATGTGACCTAGTCCTATGATAGCCTTACTTTTTTGATTGATGTCATTTGTTCTTCCCTCCATTCAGGTTTGTTTTTCTTTGCGTTCATAAAAAATTCATTTACCCTCTGCTCAAGCTGATCCATTGCATCTGCAGCACAGGAAGAGATTAAGATAACTGTTAGCTTCTCATGTATATAAACATTACAAAATTAGGTGTATTTTTTTGCTTTAAAAAAGTTGACAGGACCAAAGTGCAAACTATTAAAGTGGAAAGAAAAGAAAAAAAACAACCAAGTGACAGTGGACAGAGGAGGGACATACTTACCTTAATTTCCAAGAAGCAGAATTGCATTCTGGTAGTATTCTCATCAAGGTTCTTGTGCTCTCCAGCATGGGACTGGCAGGACTCCAAGTTCTAAAGGTTTTTTGTCCCTAAGAGCAGTGGTAGTGACTTAAAGCACGACCCAAACTCCTCACCCAGGGCTCTAGACTGCTGACTTTGGAACATTCTAGCCAGTTACAAACTGAGCAGGAAACAAAATGTTCTCCTAAGAGAAACAGTCAAATACAAAACCAAATAATTGAAAAAATTAGTGCCTCAAAAAGGTAGAGCAACTGAACGTCAAGTCACGGCCTTTAAGTCAAAGTCCTCTCCACTGTAAGCTAAGAAAGGTGAGGGCAACTGGAAAGCACACACATTTATTCCCCCCACCCCCAGAGGGTATCACTAAGGGGTAAATGCACTGATGAAATATACTACTTGGACAGGATTCTCACTTACATGAAGTTGAGAAATATCATAAGGCGATAAAATAAAGCCACCAATTTTCTAACATTTAACTATCGTAAGACAGGAAAATGTCAACTATGAGTTGTTTAGTGAGGCAGGAACAAGGATTCCCTTCCCTTTCTCACCACCCTCCTTCAGAAAAAAAACCTCCACTGAGTGTACTTTTTTCACCAGCTGGGCACTTGTGCATGCAGCAGCTTGCGTATTTCCAAAAGCATGCAGCTGCCTCACTCAAGCTGACTTTGGCAGCCTAGATAGTCCCAGCATATAGTACTGAATTTTTTTCACAGAACTCTCAGCAATACTATCCAGAGAGCAGTTTCAAATTAAACATGACAATGCACCACCAAGAGGCTTCAGACTCTGGGTATAAAAGACTTAAGATACTTCCAAAAAACTGCTGTTAAAACTGGATCAAATCCTGACCATCAGCTCCTATAGAAGTGAATCAGTGAGTTAAAAAAAATAATGAATTCCCAATTATGTTTAACTCTACAAACACAGTGGAGTCCAAAGGTTTTCTCACTCTGTGAAACTTCACAACTAGAACAAACTGCTCATATAAATAACCAAAAGTCATTCATACTATATGATCAAAACCATTCATCATTATCCCTATTCTGGGAATGTCCAGCACCAAAAACAACAGGAACCTAACAACTGACTAGACAGAGCACAATCAATCCCAAACCAAAACAGCTGTGACTTAGATCACATACATTTTTACAACCAAAGTATTCAAACAGTTGGTGTAAAACATGTTAAAGATGGGAGAATGTGTACAACAAGCATTTTCCACTTGCACTTTGTTATGTAGGGAAAAGATTAAGAGCCTGAGCAGCAAGAAAGCAGCACACACTTTATGTGGAAGCTTCTAAAAAGCTTTGGTTTTTTGACCAAATGACTATAATTTTGTCCAAAACCCCAACAGACAACTGTTCTACCTCCTGTTCCCACAGAGAAAACAGCTAGGTGATCATTATTCTAATGGATCTATAGACATAAAAAAAGATTCCCTCTTTACTTTTTATTTAGGACACCTATCATTCTGCCTGACACTGCATAAGGAAAAACTTCCACAGAAATTTCATCTCTCCTGAAAGCACAGAAACAGCAAAGGCCAATGCAGGTGAGATCTGTTAAATTATATGGAAATGCTCTCTTGTGCACTCAAGTTCTTTCACCTTTTCTCCCCCCATAACTTCTTAATCCAACTGTGATATTACATTCTGAGATACTAATTTCTTACATCAGATTTCCAAAGAGAGATGCCAAAAATTCTGTCCCTTTCCAGCAAAAAAATCTCTTTCCACAGCTTGACATTTTGTCATGATGGCCTGATAATTCATCATTTGTACTTAGTGCTCCATGTGGAGCTCAGTTAAAGATCAAGTTAAGTCACAACTTCAACAGTCTTCTCTTTACCCAGAGTACCCTTATCAGGACACACAGTAGGTTAAGCTGGTTTATTATTTCTTCCAAGAGTAACAGCAGCATCTGCTTTATTAGAAGTCTATGTAGTCCAAATAGGACAGAATACAGTCATCACTGGGTCTAAAGCACAGCAGCACAATTATCTCTGAATTACTACTCGTAGGTGTCTGGGACAGCATCATTCAAAATACTGTTTTCAAGTACTTCAGAGACATTAAATCTTCTCAGCAAGTCACTGTGTCACAGCATGAGAACAACTCTAGGTTTGCACATAGCATACAGCAGGCAGCTTGGCAACTAATGTTTAAGAAACACCCAGAAGTTTGATAAATGTCTATGAATTCCTTGTCACTCATTGTGCAAGAATTACAGGAATAACAAGGTCCAAAAGAGCTTTCCTCTGGGCCTAAGGTTGGTCTTAGTATATAATATACAATGTTATTTGCCATTTCCAGTAATACAATACATGGTTGTTTGCCACTTCCAGTTAAAGCAAAGGAAATGACACTACAACCTTGGCAATGCTAAATGGCTCAGTTCTGAAACACACCTCAAAATAGCCAACTTCTTTGCCTCCCTACTCAATTGAAGTAAAATTTGTGGACTTACTCAGAATTACCTAAGTCAGTGAGCTGCTCACTCCCTCTCCTGGTGCTCCCTAGCAATGGTTACTTCTGTGGTGTTTTGTGCAATCAGAAGCCATTGCTCTGTTCCCCACAACTTTTAAGCACTGAACACAAGACAGCACTCAGGCCATGGTACACAAAAAGTCTTATAGTAAGTTCAACACGTGACTATATGAAGTCTGATAAACAGTCCTGCTGGGTCCACTAAACATTCCAAGGGAAAGCCCAAGGCCACACTTCAAAATATTATAGGGTAACTATTGTTTTTAAGAACAGTGTTCTCAAATTATGTTCCATTTTGTATTCCTGTACAGCATTCACACAATTCAACTCTTGCTCTTTCTGATATTTCTGTTTGCAACAGTCCAACCCTTCTGTATTGATGATTCCTCTCACCTTTTGTGCAGTAACAGCTTCAGTATAAAGACCTTGCATCACAATTATAGATTACCATATTAATTGTGCATTAAATCACAACACCACCTAACTGTGTGTTACAGGACACCTAAGTCCCAGGTGAGACCGCTTTAGAAAAGATGAAAGGGTAGTGTATCATGAGAACAGCATAAAGCAGTGAAGTATATCAGGATATAAAAAGATAAAAAAAAAGGAATCTACAAAGAAACCCGAAGAAGACTACGTATTTGGTTATGTGTCAGCTAGAGCACAACAGGCTAAGGAAAAAGTGCCTTCACATACGATGTTATGAGAGGAGCTGGCTGGAAACTTTCAGAGACAGCTTGCTGCTCCCTGCTGAAGGAGCGGGACATAACTCACGTTCCAAACCACCATCACTGCTCTTAGGGATCAAAAATCTGAAGAGTTTGGGACGTGCCACTGAAATTGCCTTTGGGAGCGGCACAAGACCAGGAGCGAAACTCCGAGAAGAACCTAATCCCGCCGAGACTCCGTAGCGGGCCAGGGGCGGGGGTCGGGGCGGGCCGGCGTTGAGAACTGGCGGGGCCACGGCTCGGCGCCACTCGCTGACACAGCGCCAAGCGAGCGCGCCCCGCCCCTCGCTGCGTCCCGGCGGCTTCCCGCACAGCGCCGGGACTCTGCAGCGCCGCCTCCCGCAGCCGCGCCGCGCCCGCACCGCCGGCCCACAGGAGACGACGCCAGGCACCCGGTGGCGACGAGGCGCGCCTAGCCCGGCGGCGAGGCTCCCGGCCCCAACCTCGCATCACAACGGGGATACCGGAGCAGCGGGGCGCAGGGCGGGGAAGGGGCGCGGACACAGAGCGTCGGCGGTGGGCAGCAGAGCTGCTCAGGAGCACCCCGGCTGTGGCGCCGCTTCGCCTTCTTCCCGCCTTTCCCTCCCTCCTCCCCACGCGGTGGGCCCACAAGCTGCGGTGGGCCCGCAAGCTACGGCGGGGCGACGCGCCGGAGCGGGTCCCGCGGCCGCCCTCCGCTGGCGGGGCGGGGCGAGCAGGCGCTGGGGCGCGGGGAGGGGAAGGGGCGGGCAGAGGCGGAGGGGGCGGGACTCACGTACTCTGCACCTGCAGGTCCATCTCGCGCATCTCGGTGAACCTGTCGCGCAGATCCATGGGAAGCTGCTCGATCACTGTGGGCAGAGGGAGGGGCGGGGGAGCGGGGAGAGAAGGGAGGCAGCCAGTCAATCAGCCACTCGCCGCCGTGGGGGAGGGGGGCGCCGCCTCTTCGCCGCGGCTCCCCCCCCCCCGCCTCCGGCTCCCCTCCACCGGCCGTGCCCGGCCGCCCGGCACCCCCGTTCCGCACACACTCACTCTCCAGATAGTCCTCCAGATACAGCATGGCGGCGGCCGGGCCAGCGCCAAGGGGCTTCTCGCTAACGGGGGCTCGTCCCTTCCAATATGGCGCCGCCGCCAACAACACCAGCAGCTCGACTCAGCGAAAACAACATTGGCGGCTGACGGCGCTCGCTGCGGCCGCGCCGCAATTGGCTGCCCGCGCTGCTGACGCACACCGTGCCGTGCGCTCTCCCCCGCGGCTTCACGGGAAATGTAGGCGGCGGGAAACCGCGTGCCGCCCTGCGCTGCGGCCGCCGCGCGCCTTCCGCGGTCGCTGGCGCGCCGGCCCTTCCCGGCCCGCGGGGCTCCCGCGTCTCCGGGGTCCCGGAGGCAGAGTCGTCGCCCGTGGTTTGTGCGGGTTTTCTCCGGAGGGCCGTCTCTCAGCGGAGGCTTTGTCAGGCAAAGTTCGGCCGTGCTAGTGCCGGCCCTCCGGAGGGAGCCCGGAACCCGAGCGCACCGAAAGGAAGGGCTCGTAGCTTCGTGGCTGGACCTTGTGCCTCTGTTCACCTGTTATTTTAAATGGTCACAGATGGTAATAGCGAATAAAAAGAATAAGAAACGATAAAACTAAGGAAATGTCTCTTAATTTCTGTGTCTTCTTGTGACACAAGGTGGAAAAAGTGGCTGGTTCGGTGTACGTCAGTAAGGCGGGTAGGAGCAGTGTCACAGGTACAGGGGAGCACAGCTGCTGGGGGCTGCCGGACTGTTGCTCAGGGCAGGAAAAGGTAATTAGGAGATAGTAGGAATAGCCACCCAGGTACTGTATTTTCACGCAGTTTCAACCCCCCGAATAGTTTATTTCATCACTAGTTTATTGCTATCTACTACTGCTGGACTGATGGTTTTATCTAGATTGGTTTTTTGCCTGCGGGATGGAATTTTCAGGGCTTGTGTGCTGTCAAGGGTAGGTACAGGAGTGTACAGACTGTGGCAGCAGAACAGGCTGCTGTTTGTCCCCTACTTTCCATTTTCTCCTCTGTGCCATACACATCCAAGCAAGGAAAAAAAACTGTACAATTAAGACAAGTTTGAGTAAAAAACAGCATGGGATGTTTCTGAGTGTCAGGACTGATGGCATTCCTTACTCATGTTTTACATGTATATTGTGAGTAGTTAGCTGAGGATGACTGAATTTTGGTAAGTGAAGCACAAATTTTCTGTGTAGTCTTTATGAAGACTGATGTTAGCTACATCTTGAATCTACCGGGCATAGCTAAGCTGCCTTCTTTTTTTTTTTTCCTTTTTTTTTTTTAATTTTTATTTTTTTATTCCTGTGTCATTACATTTGGAAGAAAAGTCGTAAGAATAACTATCAATTTTTATTGAAAAAGTGCTGTGGTAAAGCGACATCCTATATATGTCAGGAAAAAAACTAGGTGAATTTAGGGAAATGTGAATTCATGGAATCACTTTTATGCTCATTAGTGGATTTAATGCTTTTTAAAGAAGAAGAAAAAAGGTCAGTCATGTTTGGGAGCACACTGCATGCAGTAAAAGTTTAAGAGAACAATATTGTTCACAAATACTATACAAAGACTCCACTCTTAGAACCACAACTGAAACATAGTCATACAATAAGTTCTTACCATTTACTTCATGACCAAAATCCTAGGACAACCAGGACATCAGGAGCTTGTGACTTTGCCTGTGCTCCAGTCTTCATGCCTGACTTTGCCACATTCTCATCTTTGCAAGCTTGGGAATAGCAGGCTGAAGGCTATTGTGCAAGGGTACTTTCATCTAGTTGCTGTGTGTTGTGGTGCCCAGATCAAGGAAACCAAAACCCACAGCTCCTGGGGCTGTGTCTCAGTCATGGTCTCCAATAGCATGTTCACTGTCTACATTAGTGGAAAAGGAAAATGTAACTCCAGCAAGCCAACAGAATCACAAAGTACTAGTGAGGCTTGCTGCTGTCTTCCAGGTAAGAGTGCTCCCCTTTATGTTCCACGGTTTATTGGAACTTGTGAAAGGCTTCTGTAAAAACAGGGACCTGCTTCAAAAATTGTTCACTGTAGTGCTTTACAGCAGGGGATGGGAGGGGATTATGTAGTAGAATAGAAATGAAAATACAGTTCACATTTGCTCAGTATCTATTGAAAAGCAAATAGGAACCTAATTTATCTACCTGCAGTCTTTGTCAGTATTTTTGGGGTTTTTTTTTTAGACAGGTGGAGAAACTAACATTTTTTATTGCTGCCACTGTTAATTCACAGTGCATAGTCAAATGAGTAGCCACACCAGGTTCAGTGGAATTGTATGTATAAGTGCTGCTTATCATGACGAATTGATGGAACTGAGTTTAAACTGACATTTAAGAAGTGATTATGCATTCAGGCCATGAAAAAAAAACAAACAAAAAAAACTATTTTTACCATGGAAAACTTCCTGTTCTGTATAGATGTAAAGAATTAAGTCTATTGATTAACCCAACTTTTAGAACAGCCTAATTAGAACAGTTCCTGATAAGGACACATGGATTAATGACAGTGTTTATCGGGATGCAAAATACACTGGAAAAGAACGAAACACCTGCCGTGAACTCAAGGTAGAAAGAAATTCAATTTGCAAATTACAGTCAACATTGTACAGCAATGAACTGCTTAGCACAGAGAAAGGAAGGGAAGCCACAAGAGCTGCTGTCTTCTCCTGTTGATATAACATTATTAATGCTGATGGCATTTCTCCAGCAAATGTTTCATATAAATCATGTATCATCACTTATGACAGAATGATGGCATAAAGGAATATTACATGGCATAGAGGATTATTAAAGCTAATTGCTTGCATAGGTTTCATTAGTTTTCAACTGACAGGAAAAAAACTGATAAACACATGGATTTATGTTCTGATGTACACTTCTTAGATGGGGTTAAGACTTTTAAGTCTTCTTCCTCTCTTCTGTCCTTACCCATTCCAGATCTCTGTCATGTCCTTTTTCTATTGTAATTTCTTATATCTTATAACCATACTTATATCTTATAACCACATGTAAGGTTACTTGATACATCTCTAACTCCATCCTCTCAATCTTTGTATTCAACCTGTTACCAATCCACTGCTCTTTGCCTTTCCATGTTCCTTCCAGATCCATTCTGTCTTCTAAGCAACATGGTTTCAGGGGCTTTCTGTACCCAGTTAGGACTCTCACCATTGCACAATTCCTTCAGCACTCTGATTTTTAACTCTTGTCTAATCCAGTGTTTCCTGACCTATATAGTCCTTATGTTTTGTTTCTTTGTTTTCAAGGACAGGTTTCTAATGCTTTGATTTGAAAAAAATCAGTAATGACACCTAGACGGTTGCTTGACACTCCAGGTCTCAGCTACTGTCAATTTCTACTGAAATAGAATCCTATGATTCTATTTCTCGTCAGGGAACCTCACTGCCTGTTGCACACAGATTGCTGATATATGGAAAAAGCAAACCCTGCCTGTCACTGAGGCCTAGCCAGAAGAACATTGAGACACAAAGACAGCAAAGTGGCACCAGGCAGTGGTGCAGCAGAGCCTACCTACATAAAACTACAAGCCTGGGTAGCTCTCCAACCACTAGAAAAATGCATTTTGCTTTTTATTTGGCACCTGCCACGGGTGCACTACAGCAGTCCTGTCTGGCGGGCCAGAATCCATTCACCACGGTGCACTGCTGCGAGCATGTGTTGTCGATTGCAGCATTCCTAGCAGTTCCCTCTGCCAGTGTCAGCATCGGGCTCTTAATTATCATTCCTCCTCACTTCCTGTTTGTTGCCTGCTATTCTTCTGCTGTTGCTGCTGTTTTTCCATTCTTCCCGGTCTTCCAGTCCAGCTGTCCCTCCCAGCTGCCATGGACCCCACCGTCTCCCATATTCCACCCCTTCTGCTGCTGCAGGGGCATCACCCACAGCGTTACTCTCCCTCTGCAGGAAATAACTATCATTCCTGCTGTACTACACACCATGGCTATGGGAGCACATTAGTTAAATAACTAAATTGTCTTGAGACTGAGCACCATGTAAGGGTTACAGCATGATCGTATTTGTTCTGGGCAATCAACTTTATGTAATGGGAAACTCCGTCCAAAGCCAGATCCTAGGAAAACGCTGGGTGAGACTATCAAATGCATAATGTTACCCTTGTCTAGTGCAGCACTATGCAGAAACTTCACACTTCCATGAAACAATTCTCAAAAGGGCAAATTTGGCCCAGAAGTCTTGTGGCTAGATGGTAATCTATCTGAGAAATCACTTTCCTTCTCTACTTATTAAAAACTCTTTCAAATTCTGAGACTCACATTCCTATTTCTGGAAACAAATCCGTGACTCCAGATAATTAATTTTCTTTAACAGTCAACAGAAAAATGGAACTGCCATTTATTTTTCAGCTCAATTTTGTGTACAGGCTCAGGCAATTACATCTTCATCTTTTAGTCAATTTTATCTGCTACAGACTCAGTTAAATTTACTTGCAGATTTCAGTTATTTCCTGCAAGTCTGCAGGATATGAGCAATTGCTGTTTATATATTAATCACTGGAATGCTTTACCCTGACTTCCTAAGGAAATAAAGCTTATATGTGCAATCCATATGTTTGTGTGCGTGTTTACTTACCTGACATTTTACTCTGCCCTGTCTCTATCGAATTAATTGACTAATTTCAGTGTATCTGAAAGAGAAGTTGTTATTTTAGAGATCATTTGTGTACCCCTTAAATGCTGTGTTGTCCCTAACAGTTTTGGGTTTGTTTTTTTCTTCC
This sequence comes from Corythornis vintsioides, assembly GCA_025447755.1. Taxonomy (NCBI): domain Eukaryota; kingdom Metazoa; phylum Chordata; class Aves; order Coraciiformes; family Alcedinidae; genus Corythornis; species Corythornis vintsioides. Next base: position 35,476 of record JAOEGS010003091.1, on the reverse strand, counting down.
TTTCACTGAGGAAAAGGTTGCAGTATGAACCTGTCATCTATTGGACTCAAGAAAATCCACATACAAGAGCAATGATTTCCCCAAACATAGAAGTTTCAGTTAGCGAACATAACTCACTGTTGTAAGGCACAAATGCACAAGGACCAATTTAAGCAGTTTTGCTGCTCACAGTCTGTCTGGTTTTGTTTGCTTGGTTTTCTTAAAATGCTGAATTCTGGGTCACATGGCATGCATAGGAATAAAGTTTGGACATAATTATTTTAGTGATTATTTAAACACTTTTAGTAAAAGTTCGAGTTTCAAATGCATTTATCTGATTATCTGTAATGAAAGATATTTCTTGCCTTTTTTACAATTGTCAGATTTACAATCTTACTTTTTTTTCCACGAGGTCAGCACATTCTTGTGACTGCAAGAAGTCCATATGTACTAGCTTTCCAGCAAGAAATGCTATAAATGGCTGCTGAGACATCAGTGGCACAGGAGAAAGTGGGATATGACACCATCTATCTCCTGTGCTGCTCAGATGGGCCCTCTGAGAGCTGTGGTCTGCAGATGGAGCAGGTAAAAAAACAAACAAAAAAAAACCCACACTGAAAGTTAAGAGATGACACGGTATTTGTGTCTCCACCCAAATTCATGCCCTTGTAGCCTCATTTGTCCCTGGAGCAAAATCAATGAAGTTGAAAGTGGCAGCAGGGGAAGGAAATGCTCTGAGAAATTTGCCAAAATAGTGACATTATGACTGAGTGAAGGAGCAGAGCTGCCACAGGAGAGGATGCAGACTTCGAGGGCAGGCATGAATCTTCACTGCTCCTGGGCATACACTGTGAGATACGTGTAAGAAGTCACCTTCTCCTTCATGATCATTAAGCAAGAGCTGTGCAGCGATTATAGCAGTTGAGAATCCAGAGCTCAGACTCAGAGGAGTTGCAGGAGAGGACAGGTCCTTGTGACAGAATGCAAATACTGTAATTTCTTATGATGGGAGAGAAGATCTTCTGTAATTTACCTACAGACAGGTCTGCCTATTTGCTAAGGTAATGTTAGGCAAAACTTGGGGAAAAAAGGGAAGAACAACTATTTCATTGAAATTTTATTCCTGGATGTATTTGAGATGGTAATAACCTTGTAGTTGTGATGTTGTAAAGATATAATCAAGTGATCTTTCTAGAGAAGCTAATTTACTTCATAATTATTTTTATTAACAATGTATACCATTGATGAAAATGCAGACAATTTGCAGAGTACATAAGCCTTTCTCCATCTGTTCTACTGATATTTTTTTTGTGTGATGTTTTTAACTGTTAACAAATACTTCACATGATCTAAACATACCTGTTTTATATATCCTTAGTCAAATTTGCATCACAATTAAAATATATCTGCTTAGCTTACAAATGAACCAATATTATTCCCTACTGACTTGCATCAGCCTACTTTAAGGTTATTGTTTATATTTTTTGTTCTGAAATGCAAATTTGTGGTCCCACATGTGGTGAGTCCTGTCATGTTAGTTACTATAGAAATAAAGAATAAAAAGCAGCCACAGGCTAAGTTAATACCTAATTTGTTTTTCATTTGATTGGTGGAGTAACCTTAACATATTTATAGATGACTTCTAAAGCTTTGCAATCAACATGTACCATAGTGATGTAACAAATTACCTAATGTTTGCATAAATACAAAAATCCTTAATGTAAGCACGGCCAAAGTGATTTGACATTGCATTGCTAAGACAGAACAGGCAGTAAGTGCCATCACAGTCCATTTTAGAAGGACTGATCTCAAGTTTTCAGTCATGTCCACAGTTCCCTTGTATTTCAAGGCCAATTCTTTCAAAAAAACCCCAGAAGTCGAAATCTTAAGTGTGCAACATTCTTTTATTTTAGTGCATGTGGAGAGCTGGCCTGTCAGACATCCACTATGCATCAGTATTTTAATTCAACAAAATATGAAGAGAGCTAAATAGTCACTTTGGAATTAAGTGGCATGGTATTTGCTGGCATTCATTGAAATGAACAGTGTATTTCCAGTGTAGCAAATGATAGGAATGCCACTTCAAAACCAGCTTTTCTATCATAGAAAGAGCAGGAGATCTTACAAAGAACTTAATTTTGGTGAAGACATTCTAATTGAGAGATTTCCCAGCTCTCATTTTCATGCATGTTGGCATGAAGGTCTAACAGGACAAATAGAAGGCAGTGGGCTGATGATGGATAGCCAACATGGCTTCATCAAGGGCAGGTCCTGCCTGACAAATCTAGTGGCTTTCTATGATAAGGTGACTACATCTATGTCCAAAGGACGACCTGTTGATGTGATCTATCTGGACTTCTGCAAAGCTTTTGACAGGGTCCCCCATAACATCCTACTCACCAAGTTGGAGAGATATGGTTTTGATGGGTGGTCTGTACAGTGAATAAGGAATTGGCTGGATGGTTGCATCCACAGGGTGGTGGTCAATGGCTCAATGTCCAGATGTAGAACAGTGACAAGTGGTGTCCCTCAGGGGTCTGTACAGGGACCTATATTGTTTAATATCTTCATTAATGATGTTGACAATGGGATTGAGAGCACCATCAAAAAGTTCGCAGATGACACCAAGCTGAGTGGTACTGTTGAAAGGCTGGAGGGATGGGATGTCTTCCAGAGGGACCTGGATAGGCTGGAGGGGTGGGCCTGGGTGAACCTCACGAGATTCAACAAGACTAAGTGCAGAGTTCTGCACCTGGGTCGGAACAACTCTCACCATCAATACAGGCTGGGGGATGAGGTGTTAGCAGCTCTGCAGAAAAGGACTTGGAGGTGTTGGTGAGAAGCTGGACATGAGCCAGCAGTGTGCAATTGCAGCCCAGATGGCCAATTATATCCTGGGCTGCATCAAGAGGAGTATGGCCAGCAGATCGAGAGAAGTGATTCTGCCCCTCTACTCTGCTCTGGTGAGACCTCATCTGGAGTACTGCATCCAGTTCTGGAGCTCTCATCACATGAAAGACATGGACTTGGTGGAGTGGGTCCAGAGGAGGGCAACAAAGATGATCAGAGGGCTGAAAAACCTCTCTTATGAGGACAGACTGAAGGAGCTGGGGTTGTTCAGCCTGGAGAAGAGAAGGCTCTGGGTGATCTTATAGCCACCTTCCAATACCTGAAGGGGGCCTACAGAAAGGCTGGAGAGGGGCTGTTTCCAAGGGCCTCTAGTGAAAGGATGAGGGGTAAGGGGTTTAAATTAGAGAAAAGTAGATTTAGACTGGATATCAGGAAGAAGTACTTTACTTTGAGGGTGGTGGATCAGTGGAATAGGCTCCCCAGGGAGGTGGTTGTGGCCCCATCCCTGGAGATATTCAAATAGAGGCTGGACAAGGCTCTGAGCAGCCTGGTCTAGTTGAGGGTGTCCCTGCTCACTGCAGAGGGGCTGGACTAGATGACCTTTGGAGGTCCCTTCCAGCCCTAAACATTCTATGATTCTATGATTCTATGGTTGCAGAGCTGTCTGGTCTTTTCTATCACATATCTTTTACCTATTAATTTCTTTTTGGTATCATAAAAGTTACAATAATTAAGGGCTTTACCAGAAAAGAGAGCTACTTCATGGGAGGATGCAAACTGAATTTACAAGATGTCAGCAGCTCTGAGCTAATGTGTCAGGAGAACATATTTTTCTTAAGAAAAAAATCTTCATAATGTTAATGAACTGTCAATAATTTATATGGAAAGTAATAAAATTACTACATTTTCTACTACATTTTATTTTGAAAACTAAACTAAGTATTTTTCCCCATTACTGAGAAATCCTGTATTCCGCCTAGATCTTTCATCTCGCATCTCTGCTCTTCTCTGTATCTCTGCCCTTAAAGTTTAACTCAAAACACTTGGGAATGCATTTGACTGGGAAATCTTCAATGAAACATTTTTTTAGCTGGAAAATAATAATTCACTGTATACTAAGGCATGTGCAACAACCTAGGTGCTTCAGAAGGACTTTTGCTGAAATGCAATACTCAAAGAGAGCAAGATGTATAATAGTCTTGTGATTGTGAAATTCTCTTGGGAGATAAGAAGCAAATTCAGGAGACTTTTCTGCCTTATTTAGGTGTTGTGCCTGAGATTTTTTCATCTTGGTCTTAACTTAGTCCCCTGGGTGCTAAGTGTGAGAGAAACTGCTATAGAACTACACCAGTGATTATTCTATCTGCCTGGGTTGTTGGGTACACAGCTTTGTTGGGAAGAATTTAAACAAAATGTACAATTTCACAAAGTTATCTGTCTCTAACTTAGGAATACCACAGCAGAGTTGATTTCCCGGTGGTTAAAGAAAATTTCTGTGGCAGGGAGGAATGGCAGACCTGCAGACTGAACTTGAATCTTTCATGACCTAGGTAAATTCCTCTCACTGACAGATTATTATCTGTGCATCCATAAAATCGAAAGGATTTAGTGTCATTCAATAAAGAAAAAGAGCATTTAAGAAACCTTAAGAAGTTTTACAGGATCAAAAAAGTCATTTCCTGGTCTAACCTCATATTGATCATCTTTCATAAAGAGGGGTCAGATTTAATAAAAAGCTATTTCTGGTTATACAGGATTATAAACTCATATTAGTTCAGTTTGACTGTGATTTTATTTATATCCTAATATCATTATAATGTCTGTTGTTAGCAGTGAAATCTGGTACTCCATAATTGACAATGTTCTCTATATAGAAAGGGAGAATGTAAGTTGAAAAATTTGACCTTCTAAGACAGTGTTTTATAAATTTTTGAGAAAAATTCCATGGCTCTCATTCTTTGCGTAAGATATAATCTTAAAACTAACAGGTAACACAATGTTGTGATTTTCTAACAATATTTAGATGGTAATTAACATAGTAACAGATAAGTATTGGGTAAAAATATAAATAGGTCTTTAATCTTTTTTATCACAGATGTCAACATTTCTCTGATGTGATTACATTTGGGCTATTTTTCCATTTTGAGGCTAAATGTAAATTCATATTGCAAATGTTTGCTTCTAAAGAATATTTACTGGAAAAGCCTAAAATAGTATGTCTTAGCAGGTCTCTTCTTTTGTAAACAGGTTTAACACAAACAGTGCTGCCAGAAGATGATGATTAATGGTTCTAAACAATATAGATCTGCATTATGTAATGCTTCTCATATCCTTGAAATGAGGACTGTAATTTGTCACTGTTGTCTAGAGCTAAAATTACAACAGGTAATTTACAAGAATAGATTGTAGTGTTTTCTAACTGCATTTTTTAAATTCTTATGGTCTTATATTTGAATAAATGTTAGATCTCAGAGCAAAGCATTCATTTTCTGTGTAGTGACACGAAATGGCTGGATAATCAATTATATATTATTTTAGTTAAATTGGCCTCTATAATATATATTTCTGTACTCTGTGGTACCCTGTAAGTTGCACCACAGAATAAAACCACACTCTTCTCACCAAGAAGCACTCATTTTCTACTTTTATTTTCTCATCCCTATTCAACCATATGACTGGCAGGGTTCACATCTGATTCTTGGGGTTGGAACACATTTTGCCTGCTCATGGAATTGACTTCTGGTCTCCTGTCAGATTCCCTTATGGGTGGCTGCTTTCTTATGGGCCCTCCCCAGCACCTCTCCTTGCCCCTGCTGTGTCTCCTTCTTTCAGACAATGAATATATTCTCTGACTGGCCTTGCCTTGTACTAGGTATATGGCTCACTGTAGGCTGCAGAGTTCATTAAAAGACACATGATATTTCATACTCAAAGGATGTCTCTCTCTGAACCTCTCTGTAGTCTGTTTCACAGAATAACAAAAAAAAAAAAAAAAATAAGAAATGCCAGGCAGAAAAACTTGATTCGTGGCATATATATATTTTTTTTTTTTTTTGTGGAACTGTACTAAGAATCCAATGTTTTGGCTTGTGAAATCATCCAATGTGCCCTAATAATTTGAATGGGAAATTCCATTAAATCGTTGACATGGTTCTGGAATTGCTCAGTGACCTCAAGTGCTGGAGGCCAGATGTAGTTTGCCTCCTTTATTTACTGATGCTGGCTCATAAATGTATCTTGCTAGTTTGGACAACAGAGACAGCTCCCTTGTGGGCCACTTAGTTGAATTTGACCGAAGAAGGTCTACCCCTGCAAAGAAAAATATTTGGTTTCCAACAGAGAACTGGAAGATTCTGTGCCAAATGGGACAGTGTTTGGAACAAGACAGAATGAAAAGAAAGTTAAATTATCACACTAGGACTGAAAGCTATTATACAGATACCTAAAACCAAAATACACTTGTGTGGGTGTCTACTGTTATTTTCTATTTTCAATCAATGTTGACTGCTTAAAGCTAACATATAATCATTCCATGGTATTGCCTTTCAAAAACATAGACACATTTTGCTAAATATAACAATGGGCAGCGAGTGATAAGGTCACATCAAGCTGTTTAAAAGAAATGCAGGTCAGATCAGTCTTCAAATTCATAGTAGCCAGAGCCAATAGCCTTTGGTGTCACATGCAATTATAGTCTGGAGGTGCTCTGTGTCTGCCTGTCTCAGAGATTTGACAATTTATTCACTACTATGAATCAATATATTATACAGTTTTTTAGTTCAGAACCAGCATATTTGAGTCAAGTATAAATACTGTCATCTGGTGAGGATTTCAGCTTCAATCACCCACTCAGATCTGAATTTTAATCACTCCTATCCAAACACATATCCCCTCCCTATATGTACATGTGTGAATGCACATGTACATACATGTATTATTTTGGTAGTGGTCCTCAGATCTTGTCCATAATACTACTTTCCTTTTTCTGTCCTTGCATATCTCATTTCAGCTGACATAATACATACTTACAGATTCAGAATTTGAAAGTGGTAGGAAAAGAGTGCATATTTCCAGTGAAGGCATCCATGTGCTTTTATGTAAGACTTTTACAAGACAGAATTGAAAATGGGCAGAAATAAATCATACAAGTAAATCTATAGAACTTAATGGAATGTTACAACTTTGTTTATATTTATTTATATTAGAGATTTCATTAGGAAGTAATAGTCTCTTTATAGAATCTTGTAAGATAATGTCAAAAAATAAAAAGGACACATACTCAGATAAATTCTATAAGTTTTAAAGTAATTTTTGTAGAATCCTGCCAGCTTCCTCATCTCTAGTGAGTTTTAAAGGATTTCCTGTAGAGACTCTATTCTTCATCCTGTTTGCAGGAAGGCTGAAGGCATGGATACAGCTGGATGATGCACGTGCCTCAATCAGTGAATTACTAGAGCTATCATTTGCTGCCTTGCCACAGCAGTAACAAAATAGTAACAGAGAGCAGAACTCCCATATCAGGTAACACACACTCACCAGCTGTTCCTTTAACCCACTGCTCTCCTCTTTCCTCATTAAACAATTTTTTGGGGGTTTATTTTTCCATCTCTTTTTTTCCAGTGGTTTTCACTTATGACTAATACTTTGTTTACAATGTCACATCTTAAGTACCCAGTGAATTATGGAAAATCCTGTATTTTTAATGGAAATAAACCATTCACTTCACACTGATAAAAGAACAAAAGTTTGCTCTTCCTCCTAGTATTTGTGTAACTTTAAGAAATGCTTTTGCATCATGTACACAGGTGCCATGTGATGCAGGAGTTACCATGGAAACAACACAATTGAATGGCAAAATCAGGCTTCAGAATAGCTTTATCTTAATCACCTTCAATTTTTCCATATGTTCCAAGTATTTTTTCTCTGTTCAACATGGAGTGAACATGCAATAACAAAGCTGTGGGCTGAATGATGATATTCTTCACTTGTACAACTTCTCAGGCATGGCTTTCCTGTTTTAGTTATAAATTCCTTTTGTTCCTATTATTGCTTTTATAAAAAAAGACATGTAATAGACAAAGCATATATATGTACTTTATCTACATATTTTCAGAAGATATTGTAAGTCAGACATCTGCCAGTGGAAAATGTAATACTTTAAGGACTGCCTAAATAACGGCGATTCCATAAAAGGGCCATCAGTGGTGCCACGCTGTGTTTTATGGAATAAAGGAGAATTATTAGTCTGAGAGAGGACCCAAGATACCACAGAACCTGTGGATACTTATCAGTTGAGCAGAGCCACGATACTATCTCATTAAGACCTCTATCAAACAAGGCTTCCTTCTTTCAATAAAATCTTCACCATATTAAAGAGCTTTTATTTGATTTTTTTCTGTTATAAGATGTTCTTGAATGAGAGAAAATATACATAACACTGTACATTTTTCTAACTTTACAGTTAGAAAAGGCAGTTAGTCTTTTCTAACAATACTGATGATTGGGAAGATGTGCCAAATGTGTCAATAGTCAGGCTTATTGACTATCAAACAGAATGAACAAAACATTCTTAAACCTTTATGTTGTCAGGTTTAGAAATTAACAGCAAACAGTGGTGAAAAAAATATGACAATATTTAACAGTAGAACACAGTTGTTAAGTATATATTCTATGGTTAAAAAACTTCAACACAAGTGTAAGCATACAAATACATATTTAATCTATGATATGTCACACATAATCACATCTTTGTCATTCAGTCACCTAAACTTCTGTTCTCTTATCAGTGGAGGTTTCTTTTTTCCCAGTGTAACTAAATAAAGCACATTCTTAACACATCATATGATGTGGTGATATGAAAAATCCTGCTCAGTCCCAGCTGCAAATGAACTATCTCATCATGCCAGAGAAGGAAGGAACCAGTGTGGACTATGAACAGGCAGATACAGAAATGGAGGAAATTCCAAGAGATGGATTTCACTTACATCAGCTGGTAGAAGCAAAGATTTTCTAAGGAGTGCTTACAAGAAAATGAAAGAATTAGCTGACCTGCTGAAAAGGTAAAAACAGAGCATATGAGAAGTGTCAATATGAGAAATAAAGGAAGAATAGAAGAGCTTACAGGGAGAACTTCTACCTACCCATAACATTTGTCTAGCAGAATTCAGGATACACGAAATGAGAATAAAATTGGTGTTGATGAGGTTGAGGAGAAGGACAAAAAAAGATTTATGTGTAAGAAAGTGGAGAGAGGAAACACAGCAGGTGAATAACACAAGAAATAGAAATGAGAGAAGACTGAAGGAGAGTACTAAAAAATCATGGTCACCCATGAAAGTTCAAGATATAGCCAGTAAGCAAGTGGGAAAGGATGGTGGCTTGTAAAAAAATTTGTTAAGAAGAACAATCACTTCAGCAAAGCAAATCAGAAAAAAAAAAACATGTCAAAGCTGGGAGAAGGGAAGAGGTCAAGTGGGTGGTCAAAATCAGAAATGCACTTTCATATTTAAGAAACTGAAATGTCATATTCTAGTGTTGAAATTTTACTTCCAGTCTTCTCAAAATCTGTTGCCAGTGCAGTTTTCCCCCCTCTTCTTCTGCCTGTTTTAAAAGTCAAATGTAACACCTGGCATTAGACTTACACTGTTGTGGACTCACGTATATATATGTATATATCATATACATATAAATAAGTATGAATAAAAAGGATGAAATGAACAAAAATGTCATTGTGATTATATTTAGTATTTAGGACAGGGACTTTATCGGCTAATTAGAGAAGTTTTTATGAAATCACAATTGAGGGTTCTGCTATGAAACTGCCATCCCAAGTATCAGAAACTGATAGGAGGAAAGCATGTCCTTGCTGCTCAGTAGCTGTGTGCAGTGTGACACTGGGGATAACCCTAATCATTTTAGCATCAGCACCAAGAAGTTGTTGTCATGATGTGACACAGATGAAAGTTCTTTTTTTGCTTATCTGCCATGTCCAATAGCCCCTTTGCAAATTTAAGATGTCCACAGAAGAAGGTTTATTAGTATTTTAGTTTACTCACTGTTTTATATAAAATCCTGCTGCTTGTATAAATTGTTCTCCTTCCATTTTTAAAGTCTTTCTGGATTGAATTAAGCATTTTTCAATAATTATGAAACAGGAATACCTGTATGTATATTCAATTACCAATAAACCTGAAAATGAATTCTAACTTGGAAAACAGGAAATCACAGGCTAAAAAATGTTACCCAAGGCAGGTCTCATTTGCAAAACTAACAGCAATATGGACATATATTATATAAACCCCAAAGCAATTAATATCTGTTCCACAAAGTGCATAAAGAAGTAGTTTATACATGATGAGAACTATGGCTATTAATCTGGTTTATTAATCTATAAAGCAAACTTTTTAATCAGTCCTGCAATTTTTCAGTTGGAAATAAACCATTTGATGGGAGTCTAAATAGATTCGTGTCTCAGTTCTGGGAATACCACTGTGTGCACTTTTTCTACTGCTTTATAGGCCATAACAAGTTGTTCCCAGGACACTTAACAGAGAGACAACTCACATTTGCATCATTCACTGGAGCCCTGAGTACATTTAGGGCATGTCCTGCAGAGATGTTCATTGTGGTGGTTCAAGGACACCCAGTGCTGTGGAACAAATGCTTTATCTACAAATATAGATTTAATGAGTTTCTGATGTGCAGTAAGATATCCTTTGATCCTGAAAAAGAAGAACTGATGCATACTAGTGTGATGCAGAGAAGATGATTTAAACTAAGGCATGTCATAGCTATCAAAAGCATCCCAGTACTGTAGTACTGAGCTAAGAGCTCTTTGATGAACAATCCACTGGGACTGTAATGTCATTTTAACAGCTTCCATGGATAATCATGGATAAATGACAGTAGATATGTGTCCAAGTCACTGACATGATAGCTCAAAGCAGACAATTCTCTTTAATAATGGTGTTTTACTACTGGATAAACTTGAGTTTTATGACATTTGGTTTCCTACTGGTTCAGAATCACATAGTCTATTTATAATCACTCTGGAATTGCTAGGATGTTATACTAAAGTTGTATAGCATTTCTTTATTTCTATTTGTGCCCAATTTCTTATCTGGTTGATTATGTAGCTGTATTCAGCCATGTCAGTGCCAGTGGGTAGGGGCACAAGAACTGATGATCTCCAGTACCACTGAGAGGCAGTTCAATTCTGCATCCTTATCTGTGCATCACAGATCCAGCACCCTCCCTCACCAGGGTGTTTGGTCCACAGGAGTAATGCATCAACATTTCAATAACACATTGTTTACATGACAAGCAGCCAATTCATCCACTTGAAAAATGGGCTACATTCAGGAAAGGTATTATAAAGAGACTCTTTATGTGGAAGTTTAACAGATAAATGCCATACATTCTCATCTGCCAACTTAAAATTCAAAATACTTGAGAATTACAAGCACTTGTGAAAATAATGATGTTTTGTGTTCAGACGAAGCTGTGCAATGATTCAAAAGCTGTATATATTTATGAAGTATTGCTGTTTGTCTTGCAGCAAGTGTATAGAGACTGAGAAAAAAACACAGCCTATACTATCTACAACAAAACTAGTGCAGAGATTTATGGTGCAAGCAACCTACTTCAGATAATATTTAGGAAATAGGAAAATAATGGTGAGGAAGTCACAGTCATTCTCTGTCTCATGAAAGATCACTTTAGATTCTGACATTGAAAAAATCTTGTTACTTACTGACTCTCATGATCTTAGCCCATTTTCTTACATGAAGAATATTTCACATTGCAGAAATGTGAGACATTACTATGTGAAGGAAAAATATGGTAGTAACTCTGGCCTGTCAGCATACTGGGTATAAAGTCAGGTTTGGCTTAGATACTGAAATATGTTCACATCTTGTGCACATAAGTTCAAAACAATTAAAACCTGCCATTGGACACTTCCGGATATTCGATAGAATAAATGATGTTTTGAGAAGCATTCTTCTCATAAAGATTTTCCATGTCTTTTATATTTTCTCTACTTAGATAAGCATTTTGGCAAGCACGTATCTTATACCAATACAGATCCAATTATCACACATCAGAGTTAAAAAGTCATGGTAAAAAATTTTGTCTTCTAACATGGAAAAAAAAACTTTACTAGCATGAAGAAAATTGCAGGCAGACAACTTATTTTTCTTTTCTTCTCTGAAGAGCTCCAGTCCAATGCATCTTCCCACTAGGTTTTGTAATAACAGCAAAGTAATACGTCGTTCAGATGTCTTCAGATCCTTGGGTTCTTTTTCAAGCCTCAGCATTCTTCCATCATTCTCCAGATTTTTACATTCCTATTTATCTTACCTGGTCTTGATGTCTTTGAATTTTCACTCATCTCTGACATTTCTGTGTGTTGCTTTGTCCTGCATTTATCTCAAGCCTCCAGTGACAGTTTCAGCAGCAATTTTCATGGGAACTGTGAGACAGTCAGGAGGGCTTTCAGATCCAAGAAGGAAACACCATTCCTATTGCCGCATCTCATGTGTTGTAGCTACAGGATATGTTGTTGGAAAACATTGGTGTGATAGTAAGACATAGCCCTCACCTCAGACACTTCTTTCCCTGGCTCCTGAATTATAATCTCAATGCAGAGAAGAATCTGGGCAGAAGGGACAGAAACTTAGGAAAAAAAAATCCAACAAACCAGGTTTAGCAGCATGGGAAATTTAGAATAGGCGAAAGAAAACAGTAGAGATAAAAAGGATAAGAAGGAAAAGGAAGAAGGTGAAATAAATGGAAAGAAGGGCAAGAAGAAAGTGATGATTACTTAAGTAACACCAGATTGTGTTTCATCACCTCTAGTAAAATCTCTGCTAATTCTTAATCAGCATTGAGCTCTGATTGTCACTCATTTCAGACCTGGGACCTCTATTACAGAAGGTAATCCCATAAGGGTATGTGTAATTAGATGGGACAACCGGGTGTGACAGCAGCTCTGTACCACAGAGTTACTATGTGCAGCATAGCACATTTATTAACTACCAAGAGAATCCTTTCTGAAAACCAATTTCATATTCACCCTGACCTCCCCAAAGAAAAACTGCCATAAGAGAAAATTTATCAAACACTGAAAAATAAGGATGTGTCAGAGCTTAAGATGTCTGCGAATCTTTAATCCTGTATTTAATTATGATGCCACCTTTACTTATATAATCACAAACATTATTCTCCTTGACCCCTGTTTCATTATGTGCAAAGAATGATCTTTTTAGTATATTCTTTTAGCTTCATTCAACATGTGGTCTATTTACTTTACACTATTCAGTCTCAGCTGTGTGAACAGCCATATATTTCCTGCTGTCCTGTTCTGTGGCTCTCATAGCACATACATGTTTCACAAACATTCCTCTCCACAACACTTCCCTGAAAGAAGGGAGTTTTATCATCTCCACCCTACAGATGGAAAACTCAGGCTGTATGATATGAGTATCTGAGAATTCAGGCTACTGCTATCTGAGTAGCTCACAATGGGTAACACTTCATATTTTCAAAGGGCACTCCCCACTAGCTTCAGATACAGTTGTGAATGTTTAAACATTTCCGCAATCAGCCTGTGAGATCTCAAGCTGGACAATGAAAACAGAGAACAAAATAACCACCTGGGAAAAATGTGATTAAAGGAACCTGCCACACAAGAACTCTACAGTAAAGACAGACTCCAGTTTTCCAAAGCAGCTACTGTCTAGTGATGAGATCTCCCTTGTAATTCCCTGTGGCACCAGGGTTTTATGATAAGAAGTGTCACACAACCTTGATAACTATAAGTGCCACTGGCACATCACAGATACTAAAGTGTGCTCTTTGAAAGTGTGGACTTAAATAAACAGGACTCTGAAGATCACTGTGCCTTTCTCATTTCTGGAGCAGTTAGAAATGGTAAATGCGTCCTAAAAGAGAATGTCTAGCAAAAACTCTGTTACTCTCATTAGAATATCAAATACCGTGCATTGAAGAAAACCCACCAGAAAACAATACAGTATATTTTTCAAGGCAAGATCTTTCTGCTGAACTGAAATCTGTACTTATGGAGAGGGGAATAAGACAAGGAAGAAGAAGGTCTGGGAAGTGCCCTAGGATAACCAGCAAAGAAGTTCATTCTGTGGCTGTAATAAAACAATCTAACTCTGTATTTTTCATGTCTTTTATCTGGACGCGCCTTGGGAGTCACTTTAAAGACCACTGCTCTTTTAAATCTGTATTCTTCTTCCCAAGTTTTGTGATACATGGCTCACTGACCACATGACACTTCTTAATTGCTTCTAAGAAATTCATCGTTCCACTGTCTCCTTAATTAGTTTTAGTGATTAGTTCTGGTAGCAACTTTCTGTCTCTTACTGGCAGTGCATATTTGCTGGAATGGACGGGATTTCTAGACTGTCCTAGTAGTACACCCTTACCAAGGATTCCCATCTCCTGGCTTGTGCAACACATCTCAAGACTGTTGACCTAGAAATCACAGAGCTGGATTCATCTGTTTCTGATTATTGGATGCATCGGTTTTGTTATTCCAAACATATTAATTTGGATATCAAGGACATCTTTTTCCAGAAGAATTTGATTATCACATCATCTGTTTGACATGCAGATTTTTATGCATTTTTATGCTGTTTTTATAAAAAAACCCGAAGTAATTAAAGACTGAAAAATGTGAGTTGTTCTTTTTCATTTAATATTAAGAGCAAATCTGAATCTTCTCATTTTTCATTTCTCCCGCTGCTATATGGTACATTATTCTCATACCTTTGATATCTATTATTGTTTCGTTCCATTCTTTTCCTTGTTCCAGATGCTATGAGTGAAGAACCCATGCTTGTCCTTACTTATATCCATATTCTTCACAGAGGAACACTGAAACACATTGTGATGGATGTTATAGCTCTTTCGTTGCTTGCTCAAATTGAACTGTGTACAAATTATATATTGTGCATTTTGTTAGGGAGAGCTTTGCTGGCTGTTTGCCTTGTGGCTGCTGCTGTTCTTAAGAAAGAAAGAGGACATTGCTTCCCAGATAAAGCTGACCCTCAGGAACTTCTAGAGGGACATCAACGACCAGGACAGGCAACAAAGAGGAAAGAGGTAGAAATATAAGGTTAGAGGGTGACTCAGGTTGGAAGGGACCAGCTCTGAGGTCAGACCACATTGTTTAGAGATTTACCCATCCTGGGCTATGCAGCAGAGCCTCTGAAATGATGGACTGAAGGAAAATTGTCCTAGAGTCCCTTCTTGAAATCTACTGAGGCATTACTTCAATTCAGCAATCTGTGGAAAGCTGATGAACTAGGAAGCTGGAGTCCATTTGTAAGAGCCTATTAAACCAGAGTATTTTAAAGATTATTATTTCAATCTCTTAATCTTCTGTATTTTATTTATTTCTAGTGCTACCTTATTCCAGACTGTTTTCATGTTGTGGTGGTTTGACCTTGTCTGGACATCAGGTGCCCACTGAGCCTCTCTATCGCTTCACCCCTCCTCTCAGCTGGACCAGAAAGAAGAAAAATAAGATGAAACTCGTGGACTAAGACAAAAGTAGTTCAATGAAAAGCAAAGCAAGGCCACATGTGGAAGCAAAATAAAACAAAGATTTATTCTCTGCTTCCCATCAGCAGGCACTGTCTGGCCTGTTTCGGAAAGCAGGGCTCCAAATGCAAAGCGGTTGCTTGGAGGACAAGCCAATGCCCCCCTCCCTTTTCCTGGCTTTTATAGTTCAGCTGACATCATATGGTATAGAACATCCCTTTGGTCAGAATATGGTCCATAAGCCATTCTCAGCGGTCATTGTTAGCACAGTTAGTCACACAACTTACTCACTGCGGAGAGCTGCCAGCTACAGAACTTGCCTGAGCAGGCAATACCTGGCAGGGGCTTGCAATTACAAGGCTGTTCATAAACAGGAAAGACTTAAGTATCCTCAAAACTTTATGAATACTGCAAAAGCAAAAGGGATGATAGAATTTTCACACCTAACAGACAGCGTGGCTAGAACAAATATATTAAAATTAACTCATTAAGAATTATGATGGTGCTGTTAGAGTCAATTTCTAGTTCAGACTAAAATCTTATCAATAAATCTGTACATGAAAAATGTGTTCATCTGAATGGATCAAATTGAGTAGATACTACACAGTTAAAATGAGCATGTGCCATAGCACATGCACATGTATGTTCCTCTGTTCAATTCTCATCTGAATAATTGTAAATGTTATGGAAGCATATGAAAGGACATTACTTAACTCATTCAATTTCCAGTGATAAAGTTTCCTGCCAACTAGTATCAGGCAATTATCACCTATAAATTTACATGCATGCCTAATGCTATTCCGCTTGATCAGGCAATTCATGTAGTTTAAATTAGAGACACTTGCAGGTATGTGCTGGATGAGTGTCTTTAATATCCACTCCTCTTTTAGTCACATTTCCTGATGAAGAAGGAATTATAAGATCATGCTGTAGTATTCCTGCAGACGTATATCTGTCAATCCATACTCTTCTAATAGCTTTTGAACCTGTTGGCCAATTTCAAGTGCATTTGACAAAAAGGAGCTATCTTACAGATATTAAGTTTCTCTACATCAAATTGAAATTGGCAGTTATGCAGAGAAAAGAGAGATTATTACAGCCACTGGTATTTTCACACCACTCTTATGACATTGATGGAAAGACTGTATCATGAACAGTCTACAGAATTCATATTTATTGTGGATGCCACATCATGGAAAAAAAGCTTCATAATTTGCAGTTTATTAGACATTTGAGAATCCAAGCAGACAATACCAATCCAAAAGGATTTACATGCTCCCAGTCTTTGTGCAGCACACTGAAGAAGCATTACTTACTATCAGCAAACTCTTATTTCAAAAAATTATAAAGAGCTTTGCCATTAGACTTCTGTTTGTAAAAAAATATTCTCTTGTCCTAAATAAAAACTGGAGTATTTAGTTTAAAGGCAAACAAAAAAACCCCATATACTAAACCAGCATAGTATCTTCCCTGATTTTTCTTGGGTGATCAGCTAATACTTCCAGTTTAGTTAGTGTTTTGATTACATGGGAACTTTCAGTGTATTTCTTTCCCAGTGTTGACATCACGGAAATTTCACAAAGTTTGACAGCCTGGTAGTAAGCAGTATTCCAAAGGGACCTTCCTCTTGGCCTTATAGCATTTGGCAGACATTCATAAATAGGACCTGTTTTCTTTAGGTTTTGAGCAGAACCTCTTCTGGGCAAATAATGATTTAGCTAACAGCAAAACATCAGAAAAAATATTTAACCAATCTTCTTGATGTTTGTGATGGAGTTTCTGTAACAGAAATGCAAAAAATTAGTCTGAGAGCATCTTATGACCAAAGACCTCAAAGAATGGAAACTCACAAGACAAAATCTTCAACTGTCATTTTAACAAGAGGTCTAAGAGTCTGGCTTTCTTTTTCCTTGCCTCAAACTCCTTATGCACTAGGAACAGAGATGAGCTCTGAGACAAAAATATGTATGAAACAAATGAGAGAATTTCTCATTTGCTACTTCAGGTGTGTTTAAAGAAAAATCACTGGGTGTAAACCAACTGAATATTTTTGTAGTGCATTCCTTATAAAACTGTGCTCAGTTACCGTGTTCTGTCCCAAGGAGCAATCAAGAACACACACACAACTTCAATTATTTTTGACTTGATTTATAACTGACTGTATTGTCCTCAGCTGAGGCTGGAGCTTCAGTTGTAAACTGACACTATTTTTATAAACTTCCATGGGTTGACAGAAAACCCTGTACCTGTTCAAGCGCTGTCTCACTGACTGCCTTCATGTGAAGTCTTCAGTAATAAGTGGAATGAATGGTATGTAAACAGCACAACGAATGTACAATGTCACCTTTTAACAGTACCTGTTTTAGCTCAGTTTGCCTTACTTAGGTATGGAATTAGCAATATTCACTGAAGGTTAGAAATGTGTCATTCTACACTTCCCAGAGGGGCTCCTGATTTCAGAAAAGAGAATCAAACCAGCAGTTAAATCCCAGCAAATTTCAAGGAAGAAAAATCTTCACACATCACATTTCTGCAACATCCTTGAGTACTTCAACTTTACTATCATTTTCACTAATACAAATTTGGCATAAAATCCCCATTGCATGGGATTTTATGTCCATCCATGTCCATTTTACTTTCTCTTCAAGGAGGGATAAATACACCTGAAGAGTCCGTCTACCCCAGCTCATTACAAATGGCATGAAATCATGGAAGTTAAAGATGAAAGGAGATCCCTCCAGGAGCCTCGGAGATAAGCATTTAAATTTCCTGAATCTGTGTTGGTTTTCAAGTCATTTTTTCTAGTGCTTCAGGAAAGATTTTTCTTTGGCCTCCCAAGACCTAGATTTCATCCATTACACCTTTTTTTTCTCTTTCTCAGCTTTCACTAGAAGTTTTTAAAGTAGACTTTATATAACTTGTGCTGAAGACCAGCTTCCTCTTCTAGTTTTCATATAACTCTTAATGTGTTTTAAGTCTTCCTTTTGAAATATGAAGAGATCTATGTATATACATTGAAACAATAGGCTTCAGTAGGAAATTACCTCCCTAATCTCCACATGTACACATACTGTATGTAACACTTTGGGGACAAAATGACATTTTCAGCTTAGTTGAGGCCTCTGTAAGTACTATGCACAGTATGGGACAAATCAATGGCCATTTTGACTAAATAACTGAAAGTTTTACCTGGAATTTCTGGTAATTTATCTCCAATACGGTTGAGCTTTTAAATTTGCTGCTTAGCAGTGGGGAGCGGGAGCCAGGCTGTTCATGACCAGATTCGGGTTCAGTGTCAGCAGGATTTAATTTCCAATGTAATAGCGTTGAAAACTTGTGAAATGTCTCCGAAATCTTGCAAATACTCCCATGTTTTGTGAGGTATTTGCCACTCTGGGCCAACATCCCGCAAGAGGGGGATATCGTGTCCTTCTGCTTGTCTGAACCCTTTGCTTAACGTCTCCCCCGAAGGAAAAAAAAAAAAAAAAGCGAACCAGGCTCCAAGCTCCCTATAACTGGCGGTTTGAGCCCGAGTGTCCACCAGCAGGGAACGCAGTTCTGGGGTTGTCCCCTTCGGGATTCGCTCCAGAGGCCGAAAGAGCCAAATCCACCAAGGCGGGCACAGATGCCCAGGAGAAAACCCGCGCTCTCTGACGCTGGAATTCGCACACACCCGGAGCTGCCACTGCCGCTCAGCCCCGCAGGTATGTTCCCACTGCCCGTAGGCTTTAAGAACCACTGATACCGCTTCCCTGGTCCCGTCCATCCGTGGTCCGGGACACTGACGGGGCTCGCAGAGCGGCGGTGGCGCTAGGACCCGGCGGGCGGCGGGCGCGGACGGCGGCGCATGCGTGGCGGGGTCGGTGCAGCTGGCGGCCGCTGCCGGGCTCGGCGGACCGCTGCGGGTGGGGGCAGAAGGGGCTGGGGGCAGCGGCTGGGACTGTCCCCTCAGCGCCCCACGGGAGGTAGCGCCCGCGCCGCCGGGCATGGGCTCTGCGGTTTCGCGTTGTGCTTCCTCGCCCCGTCCCGATGAGTCCTCGCCGGATCAAGTGAGTGAGGGGGGCGCCCGGGCGGTTAAGTAGCCGCTGTTGCCCCCGCCGACCTCCCCGGGGCAGCGCGTCCCCCGCGGGCCGGGAAGGATCCTGAGCCCCCGGACCGCACCTCCGCTCCCCTGAGTCCCGCTCAGCTCCCGAGGCAAACCGCAGCTTCTCCCCTTTCCACGGTTTTATTATTTTTATTAAAACCCCTCGCCCATCAGTATTACTGGGAGAGGCGGGCGGGACGGTAAAAAAAAGGGCGGCTGCCGGGGGTGGGCGGACGGTGGGTGGTGCGGGGGTTCCCCCGCGGGGCTCGGCTGTTCTCGCCGGGGCACGGGCGGTCCAGGGCCGCCCCGCGGGTAGGCTCTGCCGTCTCCACCTGCACGCCGGTTCCTTGGCAAGGGGGACTCGCCCGGCCCCTCTCCGCCTCTTCCCCTGCAGGGCGCTGGCGGCCCGGCCTCGGGAGGGAGGATGTGGTGAGAGGATGGGGCTGTCTCCCGCGGGGGCTCGCCATGGCCAGGGAGGACTCGGTGAAGTGCCTGCGCTGCCTGCTCTACGCTCTCAACCTCCTTTTCTGGGTGAGTGGAGCCACGCGGAGCGGGCTGGGCTGGGCTCCCGCCGCCGCCCGAGCAGGTGGCGACCCGGTGGCGCGGGTGGCGAGGAGCAGCCGCCGGCACGGCTGCCACTGAGCGCCGGGCTGCCAGCTGGGGGAGAAAGGGTAGATGTTGCCCACTTTGGTGCCCCTGGTGTACACCCCATGCCAGGCAGTTCCCATAAAGCAATATTGATCACCGAAAACGTAAAAGAGAAAAAGTATTTGGAAACTTGTTGGAAGTAAAGTCAGAGTCGATATTAACTTAGCATTACAAATACATGTGTCAATTTCTGTACTTACGTAGAGGGGAAGCATTCACAGGTGCAGTAACATCCTGACTGACTGAGTTTCAGAGCATCCCCTGACCCGAGCTGAACTTAAGGCTCTTGCAGGTATCTATCTGAGCAGTCACAGCTGCTCTGTGAAGGCCTTGCCTAGAGGCTGTTCTCTTGCTTTCAGAAACCAGATCCTAAGTTACTGACAAGGCCTAGGGTGATTTTTTCTTTTGTTTTCAGCTTTTCAGTCAAAGCTATATTTATAGCAGCAGGGTTTCTCACTCTTCAGCTTAAGTGGGTGTGATCCGCACTTGTTTCTGAACTTTCACAGCTCTGGACAAACAGCATGATGGTGATTGCTCAGAATCCTCACTCTGTTGCACCAAATGAATTCTGCTTTAGTGCTGTAAATTCTGCTTTTTATGCTGTATAAGAGAGGGAAAGGACAAAAGGCGTGACATCCCACAACTGTTCACATCAGCTGACTCCTGAAGTGCTGTAGACTTGAATGATGCAGGGATAATACATGACTGGGAGCAAGCTTAGTTTATAATGGAACTGAGATGAAGTCCTATGATAAGTGAAAATGAAGTAGAGAGCAGAATATGAATGAGAGAGAAAACTGTTAAACAGCATTTGGTACAGAATTTTTATATAATGCAAGTGATCTGAAAATCTGTGAGAAGTAAGTCGCTTTGTCTATTGTGTTTAATAGAGGTAAAAGAAAATAAGTTGTTTCTGTGGTGCATATAGAAATGAAGGTCTTTAGCAGGAGATGAGGAATTTTCTTAAAATATGTGAAAATGTTTCTCACTTCATACATATTTTTCATTGGATGCTGTACAAAATCTAAACCCCTATACTTTAAGATGAAGGTTGCTTGTGATCATCTGACCTAAGCTCAGCTTTGAAGTTTTACCCACACACTGTGAAAGTTGAGCAAATGGGCATCGTGGTTAGAAACATCCTGTCTTGCCATTCACCTGTTTGCTGCTTTCCTCTTTTTCCATGATTTCTGCCTTGAGCTGTCCTCATCTGTTTCCATTCACACCTTAACTAACCACTCTGTCTCATACTTACTCATCTGTTTTCCCTTGCTCTGTCCCACCAGATTTATCTTTCATCAACAGCTTTTTATAGATGAAACAGATGTTTAGGTGGTACCCAGGTTATCCAGGTTATACCCTCACACTGTGTTATTTGATCTGTTGTGTTTGTGGGGGGACCTTGATGCTGGAGCCAAGTTTTAAATTTCTCAGTCCTGGGATGCCACCTTTGTATAGGAGAGCCTTCTATTTGGAGTAGACTAGTGTGTGGTGTGCAGTTCCTCTCTAGGGAGATCAAGGTCTTATGTGGGAGATTCAAATGTGTCTGCCATCTTTACTCAAATTTTAAGTTCCTTTTTATGTGAGAATGCTCATTCCTACTTTTCATTGTTTTGTGCATGTGTATTTTCTGTTGTGGACTTCAGGCATGGAGCTACACAGCACCTTTGAGCTTGGCGGTGGAACAACACTAACCACATCTGTCATGTGGTGCTGCAGTTAACTTTGTCCATTCTTAATTCATGCCCAGATTTGGTTTAAAGCATTCATGACTATAAATAATTCCTCATACTTTAAATTTTGTGACCCTTTAAGTAATGATGTCGCAGATCACCCTTAACGAGAAATTATGTTGGCTTGTTGTATTTTTTGTTTTGTTTTCCTCTAGTCATATAAGAAACAGTATCTTTTGAGTTTGTGGTGGTATGACAAGTACTAGAGAAGAAAATGGTAATTTCTGATGCTTGTGTCCAAAATATAAAAAAAGGGCTGCAATTAATCTTTCTAGCTGAGGCCAGGACACTGGAAATTACACCCAGGCAACTCAGTGGAGTCTGTATAATGCTGAAGCCTGTGAATGTGTAATTAAATAATAAATGCCAATATAGCAGATGACTTGCACCACAGATGTTGCAAAGAATTAAAGCTGTGTTCCATAATGTATATAAAATTGAAGTCATTGGAAATGAAAAATTGGCCAGTCCATTTGGAGTTCCCTGTATTTACAAAACAGATGAATGCAGTGATTTGGTTCAAATGAAATAAAATAAACCGGGTCAGCTAGAATTGTGTAGTAAGAAATAGGATGCGTAGTGAGTGGATAGTTTAATCTGTTGTGGCTACATCAGACTTCTTTGAAGGAATGTGTGTGCAAAAACCTCTTTCTGCTTCTTATGTGGTATCTGGCCTTGTTCAGATATGTATTCAACTACTAAATACAAGTCTGCTTCTAACAGCTTGTCGTAGTGAAATCTGCCATATCTCCTCCTCTCTTGGAGCTTGAATTTTCTCCCATTAGGCTTAATGGGAGTTTTGCCACTTCTTTCCTGACCTGTGTTGCAACTTGCTTGTGACAGGTTCCCTTAGCAGCAGGTGCTTACCCACCAGTGTGGGCATGGGGGGTTGTGATTACAGCTTGCCACTGCTCTTCCTTCCATTTGGAAAGCTTTAGCTTGCCTGTTGCTTATGTTAGTGCTTACTTGGATAAATACCAGCCCAGGTTATGGGCTGGATGTCAGGAAGTTTAGATTAAATCAGCCCCTTGAAAATGTGCAGTCGTGTTCCTGCCTGAGCAGGGTGGATTCTGTCCCAGTGGGGTAAGACAAGAATGATGTTGTGAGTCAAGGGTCTGTACAGACCTCCCGGCTTGGTAGCATGTGTGTGATTCTCTTTAAGCCTGATCTTGGACAGTTTTATGCTTTTTCTTGCTTCCTTCCTTCCTTCCCAAGGGCTGTTGCCTCCAAATGATTTCAAGCCTGTTGATAACACGCCCAGTGGCTGCATCAGTTATCAGTGTTTGTTTGAAAACAGTGAGATGTGCAAACAGCGTGTATTGACTTGTTAAAATAGTGTTTTCTCTGTGGGTCCTGGCTGGAATAGGGTGACATTCTCTCCTTGTTTTACTGTAGTGGTATCCAGTGGTAGATCTCCCATGTGTTGTGCAAAATGGATTGCTTTCTCTGGCAAGCTGTGTGCTTGAAGCTTTTGAAGTCCTGACAAAAAACATGCAAGAGCCTGTAGCTGCTGTCGGGTACATTCTGATTGGCAACCCCTTATAAAGGAACATATAAAGTAAGATTCAAGCATGTCCTGTGTGCAGCTGTCCCATGTGTGTATGATGGGACTCCAGCATTTGTCATTGAAGCTTGGTGAGGGCACACACTACTGCACGTGAAGCTTCTTAAGATGATACACAGAACTTGATAATCTGACCATCAGTAGTGCAGAAAAACGTAAGATGTGGATGGTTGTCACAGGTTGTCATAATGTGGTTGCTGCTGGAGCCTACAGAAGCAGAGCAATGAGAGACCTTCATCAGTCACTCTGTTGCCATCCTTGCAGCTTCTCCAGAGCATTTCTCATAAGGCTGTGTGCTGTCTATTTGGATAGAACTGTTTTTCCTGTGCTCAGCTGATGAGCTGTGATGTGGAATGGTGGATGGGGTGATGTACCTGTGTGGTGGGTGAGTGAGGCTGGCATTGTGGTTTGTTGTGCTTTTCTCATTTTTGGCCTCAAGTCTGCTTAGCTGTAAATAATTCATAAGCAATCAACTGGAAGCCTAAGGCTCTGTTTTAGTGGTTCATGCTGTTTTGATAATGAACCAATAAACTTACTGCCCTAACTGCTCCAGAAAAGCAATAGTTTTATCAATGTGAATGGATTGGTACTTCTGGAGCTACAGCTTGCAGCAGATCTTGAAAAGTTATTTTCTTCTGAGATGGGAATGAATATGTTGTTAAGTGACTGACTATGGTAATAGACCTGATGATACCCTTCTGGAGGCTGTTTCCAAGGTCAGTTGAATAATGTATCTGTCTGCAAGATGTCTTTGCAAGTTGCAGTTTGAGGACCTCCTCAATCTTCTAATATCATAAGGGTTTTTATTGACCATGTCACCGGACAAGTAATATCCTGTAGAATAAATCCTGCTGTTAACATTTGGTTACTTTCTTCCCTCATATAGAAATGAGCATCACTTCTTAAAAGTACTTTCTGAGAGTGAAAGACCCAACTTGATTTCTAGAGGATTCTCATCTTACACTCTGTAACAGTGCTCTTTGTAGCATATTACATTTTGGATAGCCTGATAGAAAGAGGAGAACTCCAAAAGCATGTGCTTTGCAAGCACAATACTTGGTGCTTAACTAAGCAGATGATCTTAGTGGTGCTTGAGAAAAGACATGCTCCTACCACTTCCTAATTTCCTGTTCTTAGTGGCAATACTGATCTTTATGGTCTGTAGATAGCATGTCAGGACTTGGAGAAATGTAATTTTGATAGCTTTACAAACTTATGCAGTTTATGAGACTATAGGGCCATTCCTCTTGTGGAGCTTTTCTGTATCAGCAAGCTCCTGACACTCAGCTCAGTAGTGGTCATGGATGTAACATGTTCATTCATTTTGATTGTGGTGTAACTTGTGCTCACAGAAATCCTCCTCACCACATTTTGCAGTGTTGTCATTGTTCTTCTGTCATTTGCTGCTGTCTCTTTCCCAGTTAAACCACCTTCACAAGGGAGACCTCCAGTTACAGAACATGGCCAGCCTGTAATAATGGCTTGGGCATAACACAGGAGTGACCCCTCAGAGTTGTGATAGTTGATGGAAGTAAAAGCAGCACAACCTTTTGTCAGTTCATTGGGAAAAAAAAAAAAAAAAAAAAAAAAAAAGAAAAAAGGTGGGGGGGGCAAAGTACAGCTAACATGTAAGAAAAAGTCTGTATAGACCTAGGCTTTGTGGAATCTGCTACCTTTTGTTTTTCTGGTAACCATGTGAGGCAGAAAGGAGGAGCAGCTGGTGTTCTGTTGCTTGTAATTGAGGATGAACTGCACTTTAGTGGCTTGGACAAATCAAGGTTGTAAGTTGCAGATGACTGTGTCATAGGTGGTAAGGACCTCTTAACCAATGACTGATAAGAGTCACTGGATGGTTGAGCCAAGCCAGTGATGTTGCTACATCTGTCACCTCTCAAGATTTTTCTGCCTGGGGATGTGCTGTTTCTGCTGAGCCAGGCCTAACCTTTCCTTTGGGTACATAGCTGTACCATCTCATTGAGACTGTGCTTGCAGCCAATAAACCCTCCTGGGGGTTGTTAACAAAATAATAAAATGAAAAAAAAAATCCCATAAAATGAAAGAGGAGCAAGCTTCTAGTCAGTTTTTCTAGTAAGTACTTAACCAAACTAGGAGATTTCAATGTGCAATGTGTACCACCTGAGAATTCAGAGCAAGGGAGTATTGGTGTTGGGCAAGGAAGCAGCAAGGGTGATTGGAAGCAGTGGCATTGTGTTTTCTTTTTCCAACTTCAGATGTATGTGTTGAATCTTGTAATTTTTTTGCTTCATTCTTTTCAAATGCACTGTGACATAAAGAAATCAGTCTATCCTCCCTTCCCTGGAACCAGATTCTGTGAGAGATTGTGTTTCTTCTGCTTTATGACTTATGCTCACATCACTGGGATTTGTAGATACTTGGAATGAATAGAGTTCGAGTCAAATTTTTAAGGAATTTCAGTGACTAATATCCATTGAAATGAATGCTGCCTGGTTGGGTACCTATAGTACTGTAAACACAGGGTTCATTCTGAGCTACTATACTCTGATTTTTAAAGACTGCAGTGTAGATCTGCCTAATTGAAACCTGATTTTCTTAGCATTCTTGCATAAAGAAAAGTACCTAAAAGCCATGCAAGAATAATTCCAGCTTCTGTGGGAATACAGTGTCTTTTACAGGAATTCATTTAGCAGAGCAAGCTATAGGAGGAGTTTTAAAGGACCAGAAATACTTTTAATTCCAGTCTTAGAGAAATATTTTACTTTTTGGTGTCTTTAGACTGCATTATTTATATAACATTATTACATTACCAGACCATGTCCTAACAAAGTAGAGTTCAGCCATAAGTCAACTTTGTATCTACTTCTATGTAACTCTTTATCCCATGTATGTCTTTGTAACTGACATGGCTCACTCTGCAGGGCATGTCAGTGCTGAATTGGTAGATGAGGCTCTGCAAAACAGTTCTGGAAAGAGAGTGGCTTAATGTGATGGAAATGAAAAAAGAAACCCTACCCTAATGTCCTAATGTTAGAAATAACATTAATATGCTTCTTAATTAGTATTCAAAAATCAATGAAGCAAAGATGTTTTTTGGGTAATCGTCATGATTTACTGTGTGGAGCTCTCTGCATCTGCTTTGAGGATGAAGATACAAGCCCATGCTGATTAGATTTGAGGCAGTAGCCCAAGAGAAACTGGTCATACTAATAATCCATGGTCTCCAGAAGAACTGGGAAGGTCCATCTGGCCTGTAGGCATTTTTTTTTTTTTCTGTAAAATTGCATTCTCTTTGTAAGTCCTGTGGATCATAGGAGATGCACATCCCTTTTCTCATATGAGTCTTCCAGTTATATACCCTGGGTTTAAAAATAATTGTTGACTGCTGTTTGTGAACAAAACCAAGCTCTTACAGAAACAAAATTAAGAGTATGTTGTGTATATGTGAAGGCAAATCAACTTGACATGGCTTGTGACACAGATCTGGACACTTGAGCTCTGAGCGTTGCTGCAAATTGCCCATGCTAAGCAGGACATACCTCTGCCTCTGCAAAGGCAAAAGGTCTCTTGACTGTGAGATGTTTAATTTTGAGGGAAGAGCAGCACAAATGAAGTCCTAACAAGAAGTGCAGTGCTCAAATAGTCACAGAGAGGATAGATGCAGAAATATATGCACTCATCCTTCTGCTTTTAATGTGCCCTTTTCCTACACTGCCCAGAAGTTGATATGTGGGTCTAGGACCTATTAGAACTGGCTGATGGATGAACTGTACCTCAGTCTGTTTGCATATTTGGGCTTGTATTTGTTCTTTATGCTGTGTTGCTATAGGAGCCTTGTATAGCCAACTGTTGGAAAACTTGCTTGCTTCTCCAGGAGGGTGACCCCTTAGCAGCCTGTCAGTGCTCCAGCACTTGCCTTACTGCAAAGTGTGCAAGTTCCAGCCTGTGCCAAACGTGGAGCAGGTTGTTAACTCAATGTTGCAGCTGTGCAAGCAAACCCAGATTCAAAGTGCAAATAAATACATGCTTCAGCTGTTTGCAAGTGGGAGGAGACTTAAGGCATAACCTTGTGTAGGAAGCTTAGCTAAAACTTAATGTTGGCATGTCTGTAGAATAAAAGGTGCATTAATGGGCAATAGAGAAATTTTATTTATAGCCCCCCTTCTTTCTCTAAACATTTAAATGCTTTTGCCAGGTAATACAGGGAAACAAGACCTCTTGTCCTGCTCTCCCCTGCCCTTATCCTCCTCCCTCCCTCAAAAAATGTAGTCGTCTGTTTATCTAGGGATCTGAGTCATCTGTGTTTGTTCAATAATCCGAATATTGAACCAAGTTGTGAAAATCCTGTGGAAGCATTTGCAACATGCTCTGTTCATGACCTCCTAGTGATTTACCCTCCCAACCCCCACCTTTTGGTAAGTCACAGCTCAGGTTACCCAAATCAATTTTAACTGGAAAATTTTCTCAAGGTTTATTTCTTTACTAAAATTAAAGAACAGATTCTGATGAATGTTGTCATGCATTGGAAGTTCTTTCCGTGGAGCTGGGAGCATTTTCTGCAAAGCCAGTGGCTCAGTAGTGCTGCATCTCAGTATAGGTACCAAAGTGTGGCCTGAAGTTTTTTGCCCCACCTGTTGGAATAAAATGAATGCTGTGTGATTTTTCATAGGGAAGATACTTTTAACCTTTCCTCCAATTTAATAATGAAAAAACACCCATTTCTCTCAGATATGAATGTGGCAATTGTCAGAAGCTAAAGTGTTGGAATAAAAGAAATGATGAAAGAATGAAAATGGGTGTGCAGATGGTGACAGCAATTGGTCTTGCTCCCTCAAAGACAGAACTCCATGTACGTTTATTAATTGAAAATGCAGTTTTATTTTCCAGTTTAGGTTTGGCCTCAGATATTGTGAGTGGGACTGTCACAATAAGGGCTTAAATATATATACTTAATGAATAAAATATTATTTGATATTTTCATTTTGATAAATGAAATTATTTATGTAAAAGAGATCCAAAGACAATTTAAACAATGCTCGGAAGTGACCACTCCTAACAGTTTGAGTCCATTGTTGGATATTGTAATTCAGTTGTCTGAGAAATCTCTAGTAGTTTTAGAAACATAGTGTTATAAATTACTTTGGAAATATATTATTGTAATCTGCATATTGCCTGTATATAAAATGATAATTTATTACCTTAGTTTGATCACTCTGAAAATATATTTATAATAGAGTATGACAGTAGGCAATTTTGTAAACTCTTCAGTGTCCTGTTGATGGCTGTATAACATACTATGACAGTTCAGAATTAAACCCATAGTGACTTGTACAGCCAGCTGCAACAAATAAACATGTTTTACTGCCTCCTATCATACTATGTTTACAGCACAGCAGACTGGCTGTCATCAGAGAAGCTTGGATGAAAACTTCTGGGTGAAATAATGTAACTGCTAATGTGGTGAGAATTATCAGGGTAGTTTTATTTCTCATAAACTTGTGTTGTGTCATCTGATTGCTTGGTACAGATTTCTAACTGCATTTTACATCTAAACTAGTTACAAAACGATGGCTGAAGATCAAGACCCTCGAGTCCATACATACACATTCTAAGTGTGGCAGAAGCCACTAACATGCTGAGGAGTTAATGGTGGTGAGATCATTCAGGATGGGTAGGGGAGCAGGTGAGCTGTAGACTGGCTCTTACAGAGGTTACAGAGGGAATTTTCATGAATGTAATTTATGTCTAGCAAGAAACAGTAGTAATTGCCTGTTAGGTACTTACACTGAAGAACAGCTGGGAGAACCTAAATGGCTAAAAACTTCTGCAGTGAAGTGAGATCTCACCTTTCACAGGGAGCTTATTCTTATGAACTGAAATAGTGTTCATGTAGTTACATTATTGATGAAGGTTGTTTTCTAGGTGAAAGGAAGCAGTCCTTTTCTTCCAGTTAATGTTCATGATAAGTGAAAATGGAGACATGTTCCATTGTATGCTCATTAAGCATTTCTGTAGAAGTCATGGAATCAGGTGTGAGCCACAGCTTGGAGATGTATGTGCCTAGAGTTTCCCTTCACTGATTTTATATGGGAAAAAATACATATCTAGGTAGACAAAACTCTACTAAGGTGGGCAGAGTAGAAATACAAGTTGTTCTTCCTGATTTGTCTTTGTAGGCAAGTCCTTTATTCTAGCAAATGGAATGATTCTCTCAGTGGCAGGACTCTGCTCATCTCGTGTAGTGTCAAGGCAGTCCTTTCTTTTCTCTCTGCCTTTTAGCTGATTGCTCCATGATCTCCCTCTTGACTCCCACTAACCTGCAGGCTCCAGTATCCTTGCAGTGACTCTCTTGCCTGCCAAATTTGCTTCCACTGAAGAAGAAGTCTCTTGCCTTCTTCCAAGGAATCCACCTCTGCCTGTTGCTGCATGATGAAGGCTGAAAGAAAACAAGTCCTGCCTGCAGGTTCCTAGTGGAGAGAGAGGACTAGTCAGTGCCCCAGTCTGGTATGGGAGAAAGAAGTGAAAAAATGTCTGGTATAGTTTTGGTAGGAGGACTACCTGGCTTTTATTAAAAGTTGCTGAGGAGTGTGGTTTTGATGGACTTCTCAGTCCTGAGCACCACTGTTTTAAAACAAAGTCACCAAATTTATTGTGTTTTACTATAAGCATTGGAAATATGAGCTAATGCTTTCTCTGGGTGTGTATCATCAGGCATTGCAGGGAGAACTGGAGTGTTAAAAAGGATTTCTAATGCTTTTGACCATAAGAATGTAGGTTGTCTTTTACTAGTAATCTTTTTGTTGGTTTTTGTTTGTTTGTTTGTTGTTTTTTTTTGCTCCTACAGCTTCCTGCAAATAACACAACAGAAAACACCCTTTAATTCTTCTATTCTACCAGCTGAAATAGATCCTACAGAGCATAAAGGATATGCACTATCTTTCAGGACTATGCTTGCAGCATTCCAAGCATCCAGGGCTCTCACTGAAACCAAGGCAGTGCATGTACTTTGTTCATCAGTTGTGAAAGCAGGAGGAAGCCATTGGGTAGCCACTGGGACTTCTTGTGTAATTTTAAAGGCAGAAGTAGCCTGCCATGAGCATGCTGCAGGCAAGGGAGTCAGTAAGTTTGAACCAGTTAACTTGATCTTTGTAATAACTTCAGGGAAATAGGAGGGTGTTTGGTAAGGTAGCTGTTGAAGGCAACAGGGGAGATGAGCTCCTCTCAGTGATCTAAGAAGCTGTTAGTACAATGCTGAGGTTTCCTGGCATGCACAGCCAGCATGTTTAGATCTCCCTAAGCTCTCCACTCCTGCATCTACCAGGTTCAGACCTTGAGCTGCAGTTCAGCCTTAATTGCCCATGTGAGATTGAAATTCTTATATTCTTCTTAGTGTCTAATAAACCATCTGATTCCCTGAAATGGTTTGAGAAGTAAGCATTGGCTTATTAGTAACCTTAACTTGGCTCCATTTTGTAGAAAAGCTTAGTGGTTCCCTCCTCTCCTTGAAGGACTTTACAGCTACATCTCTTGCCTTCTGTTTGGTGAGCAGGGCTTCATCTATTTTACTGTACAGGGGAAGATGAGGTGCTCTTGAGGCCACAGAGCATGCATAAAAGTGAGGATGGCTGCCACTGTTACGTGAGCCAGGAGGAAGGTGATGCCTAGCCCAGTGCAAAATACACAGGCAAGTGCTGTCAAGAGTGCCTTGTCCATTACTGGTACCTCTGGTATAGCAGCAGAAGAGCAGGTGCTGTCACAGTGTGGCAGGTATATTTTGACCACATTGTTCAGATTTGGCTTCTTGAGAAATTCAGAGGCCAGAGCTTCTACTGGTAGATCCCAGTTTTACTGGAGTGGATGGTGGCATCAGGTGTCAGAAACCCTGTATGCTGTGGTGGTGGCAATTGTAGGTGGATTCAGCCTCGGGGATTTACTTGCTGTAGGAGCAGTCATGGTGAAAGTATAGTAGGCTTTATGCCTCTCCAGTGCCTGTCAGGTTAGGTACCCAATCACTTTGATGATCTGCAGTTTATCATTGAAGTGCAGTGATTTTTACTGTCATTTCATGATTCAGGAAGCTGAGGCATAGTATTCATCATGTGGCTTTATCAAAGGAGCAATAGAATCAGATTCTTTTAAATTTAACCCCAAGATAAATGCCCTCTCCTGTGTGTCAGTGTTTCAGTACCATTGTATCTTGGCTGGAGCTTCAGATTATTGTTCAGTGGCTGTGTACCTGAGCACGATTTCATGTTTTCATACAGTCTGGTGGATGTTATTGTTGTGGTACATTGTGCAGTGGTGGGACTTGAGCCAGCAGTGGCATCACTGAGTAGAAGACAAGCTATTCCAAGCATTAATTAAACATACTGAAAGAGAAGATTATTGTCACTGGTTCCAAAAATACCTGGGTAACAAACCAACTGTGAGCATATAGAAGTGCAGTTTGGGGGACACTGCTGTTCAGATAGATTTATGAAATTGTTGATGAATGTATGAAAGATGTTACTCATGATTGATCCTGTAATTAAATTATGAATGGTCTTGCATTTTTTCTAAAATGCATGATGAATAACCTAATCTTTTCTTTTTAGTTGATGTCCATCAGCGTATTAGGTGTTTCTGCTTGGATGAGAGACTACCTGAATAATGTTCTCACTCTAACGGCAGAAACAAGGTAAAGCTTTCCTTAAACCTCTTAAACTGCATGGGTGACTGATCGTGGTAGATAACATTCACTTCCTATGGCAAGTTTCCTAATTAGAATTTCTAGAATTAAGAAGCCTTAAGTTTGAGCTAATTAATGTTTTGTTGAAAGGTGTAGTTTTGCCACCATTTCTGACATCAGTTGAAATTAGAGAAGAGGGAAAGATATTAATTCAATCTTGTTTTATTCCCGTGCTTTCCTCTTCTGACAGGTATCATAGTTTTGGCCCTTTGCCAACATGTAACCATATTATATTATGGTTTAGTTTTGAATACTTTATTCAGTCAAGAGATTCAGGAATGCTGTTAGTACAGCAGTGCTTATGAGCCAGAGTGATGGAACAGGGCCTCATTGTGCTACGTACTGTGCAAAGGCAGGACAGGGGCATTGCCTTTGCTACAAAGATATTTCACGTGATGTATTATTCTCTGGGACCTGAATGCAGCATTTTACTTGAAAACCACATAGAAGAGATTTCTGTGAAATATATAAGGTGCTGGAAAGAACACATCTGCTAATACACCAGTTTTGTTTGTAATGGCTATATTACATTTTTCCTCTGTATCATTTTTGTGTGATTGTGCTTTTTTTCATTATGATTTTGATTGGTTTTAGGGTTGAGGAGGCTGTCATTTTGACTTACTTTCCTGTGGTCCACCCGGTCATGATTGCAGTCTGCTGTTTCCTCATCATAGTTGGAATGCTGGGCTACTGTGGAACAGTGAAAAGAAATCTGTTGCTCCTTGTCTGGGTACGTTTCATAGAATCATAGAATGGTAGGGATTGGAAGGACCTCTGGAGATCATCGAGTCCAGCCTCCCTTCCAGAGCAGGATCACCCAGAGCAGACCACATGGGAACAGATCCAGGCAGGTCTTGAAAGTCTTTTAAGAAGCAGACTCCACAACCTCTCTGGTCAATAATCTCCAAAATCAGCTAACTTATGCTTCACTTTAACAGTGTAAGAAAAGTTTCAGCCCACAGGCATTAGATAAATACAGATTCTCCTTTATTACCATGTTGAGTTATGATATTGGTGAGCAATTGTAATTGAAAAGCACACAGTAGGGGAGAATTTACTGCCTAGACTGCATTATGCTTTGACTGAAAGACAAGAAGTGGCTCATTTGCAAAAATTCACTTCATTTAGCATAGGAGTTGCTGAAGGGAAAAATAAACACTTAAGTACTAATAATTACAGAGATGTGAATATGAGTGCTCTGAAATAAACCCTTATGCTACCCTTTTGACTCTTTGACTGTGCAGCAGCTAAATAACCTAGACTGCTTTATCCCCACAGTTGATTCTGTGTGTAGAGTATTGGTAGCTGATAAAAGTTAATTTTGAGTGTATTCAGAAGTTTTGCCATCATTTACATGGATGTGGAATTCTGCAGTTGCATTTGGTTGTGAGAAAGTTTAAAAATAAATTCCTAGTACCCAGCTTTTTCCTTTGTTTGGAGGCTGCATAACTGAGCCAATGACAGCTGGAAACCAGTAGTCTTTTAGGCACCAGTCTCTGGGTGATGAGATTTAACTGTGATGAGGCTTTGAGTATCAGGGGAGCCAAACACCTTTTTCTTCATCTAGATGTGATTGACAACAGTAAAACCAAACCAAAACAAGCCAACCAGTCAACCCCAAACATTCAAAGCCAAAAAGCCCATCAAACTTGCACAAATTTTTAGAGTTTAAAAATATTTAGAGTATTGGCAACATGAGGATTGAGGAGTGCTATGTAGCTGTATAGTTCAAGCTGGTAGCCCTTTGCAGAGCTGGGCTTTGTATTTTAACATTCAGATAAGCAGGATTCTAAGCAGTCTGTAAGCCCAAGAGTGACAGCAGTGGATATGAAAGGAGTGTATCAGACTTGACTGCCATAATTGCAAAAGGAGAAAGAGGACAGGTATAATCTCTCAGGTCTTCAGAATAGCCAGGAGTCTTACACAAAGCAGAGTTTGGCCCCTGTGGATTTTTCACTGCAGTGTGTTGGGTTCTCCCAAGGCACATACGGCTGCATTCTCCATGGATCTGTCTGAGCTCAAGTGCACAATACCCAGGCCTCACAAGTTGTGCACAAAATGGTCACAAAAAAAAAAAAGTGAGAAGTTGGCTGAGATTTATGCAACCTTTGCATTTATCTAATAGGAAATATTCTGACTGTAGCTAAACCAGTTGGGAAACTGCACTGGGGTTTTGTTTAAAATGACATTTTTATTTGAGAGGGTTGGAGGAAGCTTCATGTTGCCTCTCCTTTTGGATATTTGTTAAGCTAGAAACAATATTAAGAGTGTTGTTTCAAAGCTATATAGTTAGGTAAATAAGAATACTTTGTAGTAATAATAGTAATGCATTTTTTATTTCTATATCGTAACCTAGCAATGTTAAAGTCAATGGGAGCAAGTTCTAAGATATTAGTTATGAGCACTTGCATAAAAATAGCAGATTAATTCAATTACATATACCTAGTATACCTACTCATATTTCTTACTTGTCTTAAGAGTTAAGTATTGTTTTATATAACCAAAGTACTAAAAGATGGTAAACTTACTAACCTTTAGTTTTTATAGTAAGTTATAAGATTATTTCCATAAAGCTTTTTTTTTTTTTATTTTATAGCAGACATAGTTTTTAATGTGAATTAAAATTAATTGAAAAGCAAAAGCAATTGTATGATGTAGACCAATGCTACATAGTATTTGGGCAAGAAAAAGTTACCATTTCTGGTCTAAGCTTTTGGAAAAAATCCTAACTACTTAAAATCAAAACTGATTTTGGCCTTCAGTTTGTTTAAACTGCCAATGAAAAGAAGAAATCACTTAGAGCTTCTAATGACATCTGGAAATAAATTATTTAAAGTGTGTTTAGGCAGTCGAATTCTACTAAATCAAAACGAGACATTTCTGTCGTTTATGTTGCAATATTTCATTTATGGGAGCCTGAGAATTTATGCTTGCTAAGCAAACTGATAAGCAAAACTAAATGATATCTTTCTGAGTATGTCATTATCTTTGATCGATTGTTAAATGAATGCAATTGTGCTATACCACAGAAGTATTTAGACATAAACCAATGCTTCATTCATCAGACTAATCAGAAAAGTGATGGGTCAACGAAATGAGCTTTTGTACAACCATATGAGCTAAAAGAAAAGAACATGTAATAAATTAACAACCTCTTCAATCATGCTTTTAATCTTCTTTATGAAGTACATGAACAGCCATAACGATGACATGCAGAGATATTTGGATACAAATCCTGATGTTCCTGGCAGCATGCTAATTGCTAGTGCTAATGTTGTTAATTGAATTGGATTATTAGAAAATCTAATAGAGAGTAAGAAGCATAAGATATATATATATAT
>JAOEGS010003090.1:4266-30242 GCA_025447755.1 Corythornis vintsioides | reverse complement strand
GGTGCCAAGAGCCTACTCCATAAAACTGTTAGCATTAACTGGTACTTCTTACTGGTAGTCTCAAGAGAAATGTCATGCAACCAGAGTACTACCAGATCTGTAAAGCATCAATTTAAACCCCTCCTGCATTTGCTGTGCCCTGAATGACTTACAAATTGTAGCTCGAAAGTTGTTAATTTGTGAGCTTAAACTTAAAAATACTTGCTAGTATCTTCTGCCTACAAAAAGAAATTTGGAGGGAAAAACATCATTAAAATTTACTGCTGGCTTCTACTGTTAAAGTATAACAAACTGCAAATGGAAGGAGGATGAATAACCCTGGCACCTTTTCTATGTTTCACCTGCCCATATCTTTTTATTGTTTGCTTAGCTGTTGCATAAATTTAGTAATTTACTGTTACCAACAGTTTACATACAGCACAATATAAACCAACTGTTGAATTGTGTGAGCAACATAAACAGGCAGACAGGTTCTTCCCTGGTGCCCCTGAATGTAACCTGAAATGCTCTCAGAAATCTGAATGCTATCCAACATCAGTTTTCAAGACAGAGAAGCATCAGTCATTTATGACATTGATTTATGACAAGATTATTTTGTTATTCTAAATATTTCCCCCAAAAGAGTCACCTGGGAGTGGTGTATGCAGGAGCTGGCTATAGATTCCAGGATCTCTCCTCCTGTCTCTGGGAGACTGCAACCTGAGCACATACACACATGTTCATGGATCTTCCAAGTGGTCAGTAGCTCCCACCCATGAAGCTAGCCCATAGTTTAGGTTCATAGTTTAGGATCTGAAATGCCACAAATGGTATTGTGACAGGGATATTGAAAGGGACTTTATTGCTTACTTGTGAAAAGGGAGCAAGTGGCAATTCACACCACATTAGGATGTTTAACAACTTAAAAGGTCAAATGAATTGTTCATAAATGATCGTTAGGTACCACCACTTAAAAATTCAGAAAATGCTTAAAAACTTGAATAATCAATGTCTTCTATACATTACCTACTGATTATTATTTTTCAAACTTCAGAGGCATCAGATTTATCTTAGAATGGTTCTATATGCATCTGATGTGCATTTCTCCTGATCTCTTAAAAAAAAAAAAAAGTAGTTGATGAATTGAAACCAGCACTTCCAATGCACAAGCAATTCCTTATCCCTCTACCACCACTTTATTGACAACATTCATTTTACTTTTTCTATTTTATTTTGTGACACAGACATCAAGGGTTTCTACCACTGCACAGAAAAGGATAAGGGACGTGCATTGCTGTTTCAATGGCAGTGATACACTGAGCAATACACAACATTCCAGACTTACTATCAAGTACTACCTTGATTTAAAAGGCCAATATCCAGGTACCATATCTCCAACCAGGTTACTTGACATCATCTTCCCCCCGCCCCCCCATTATTTTAAGAAACAGGGAGTGAGGATGGAGCCAGAATAATGACTCTTCAATCCTGGAAGAGGTCAAAAGCAACAGCCTAACAGAAGCATTGCTTTAGCTTAAATACCCCCAGCTTCCTTAAGAAGCATCATGAGACTTTCTTCCTGGAGCTTTCAGTAGTCAGAAACACAAAGTAACTTATCTAGATTTTTCAGTCATCCCTAGGACTATGCTGTTAACCTTTATCCACTAAAAAAAAAAAAAAAAAAAGTAGTTTTCAATGTACATATTTGATGGTTTTGGTTGTGTTTATTCTTTTTTATGTTGTTAAACACAATTTTTTTTCAAAATAAAAAGTCTGCTGTTTAATACACACCAACATCAGCTTTCACAAGGGATATGTATATGTCTGTTTGTGAAACTGTCCCCTATAGATCGATTACAGCTTCAGACTGATAGTTTTTTAGAATAATAATAATAACTGATAGAACTACAAGCACAAGAATTGTTCTATTAAAATAAATGCACTGTGATATAAATGCCAGTGTCACACCAGCAAGGTCTGCATAAAATACAGACAAGAAGGCTTAAGCAACCAAAATATATCAATGTTAAGTCTCAACATAATTGTTTAAATGTCAGCTAAACCTTAGAGGACTACCTTTCCAAATCTTAAAACTAAATATGATTAATAGAAAAAAGTTAAATACCAATCTCTAGACACAAGATAATGTTTTAAAAGGCCGGTTTTAGAGATAATTAACTAAGGATCCATTTGAGAAAGGTTATAAGACTCAAATAGCACAGTCAACATTTTGAATGTTATTAATCTTAAGATTTCAAGCTATTTAAACATTTAGATCTCATTTAAATGCCCTCTCTTATATGTGACTTGCCATATTAACAAGGTCATTTTACAACAATTTTACACAATTGATGTAAATTACATGTTGATGGCAGATGAAACTCTGCTTCCAACTATGTGATTAAAGCCAAAAACTAATAGAAAAAAAAGCCTCTCTAAACAAATTAAAAGCCAAAGCTTGATATTCTCAAAGTATTCATGAACCATGTAATGTGCATCAGTCCTAAACAGGTATTTACTAATAACCAAATACAGTTTATAACTGAGCCTGTCAACATACATGCATAGGCACGAATGCATATATATATACCCATTAAATATTGTTAAAAACATTTTCTGCTTACAATGTTAATGATTTGAAAATCACATTTGTGCAATCTGAATTTAGTCCTCATGCATATGATACTCTCTTTAACAGTATGATCCCAAGCATTAAAAGCTAATAAGTCCCCTACCTCCTCACACAATGCACAGCTTGGATGAAAATAATTTATTAAAAGCTTTACAGATTTGTATCTCTCTATTTTCTATGTGTAGTTTTAGGTATTATTAATAGCATACTCTTCTAAAAATAGTAACATAATTCACACATTTCTGCTAAGTGGTAGGTTCCCAAATACCAATTTATTTTCCCAACCTTTCACCCCTCTAAAATGATGGGGATGTATTTCGTATTTTATACATTTTAAAGAGGATTTACTGAATCAAAGGGAGTTTAAGGTTAAAAGTATCAATTGATTTTGCATATCAAGTTTGAGAGTTGGCTAGAAACTGATTTTTCAGCATTCTATTAGATAGCACTTTTCAAGTTTGAAGTACAGCTTTATTGACCACAATTTTCACACTGATTCATGCACATAAGACAACAGAGAAATTAAAAACCTTGTAAGCAAGGGAGAAAGTTGGGTAGAAATTATTTGATAGCATAAAATAATATTCCATGCCACAGACAGGAATAAACTTCAGTTTCTCAAGGCAAGATATAATTGCATTCATAGTGAAAGCTTCCTTACCTTTCCTGCAATTTCTAGCCTCATTTGAAATTCCCCAGTGATGATGTGTATTAGGTCCCAACAGAAGTAATGGTCTTCTTCCCCTAATTAACCCACAGTTAACACTTCCACCTTGAGCACTGGCTGGGATGGAATCCTGAGAAAAAAAAAAGAATGGATGTGATTATTGACTTTTGTCTGGATCATCATATAAGAAGTTAGTCAAGAAGCTGGTTCTCCAAAACAACTCAGCTGGCTTGAAGCCTTGTCCTGGCCACCTTGGACACACACAGGTTTCTTGCTCTTCTTGTAAACCATGCAGTCCCTCCTGTTCTCCAGTGGTACCACTAGAAGATACAAGCTAGACCTGAAAAGGCAAGTACTAGGCAATTCAGATCACTGGACAAGTTATGTCATATAAAGAGATTTTATACAGATGACATATTTGTCATGGTTGGCACTAAGAAACATAATTCAGAGAAAAAATAAGTTTGTGGAAGAGAAACAAATATAAAGGAAGCTTTACAGTACTACTTCAAGAGAAGTAGTTCAAGTTATCACACCATTATGTTAACAGGACTTAAGGAAGCAAATAGCTGCCTCACAAGATGGCCAGTGATCTAAACTCTGAAGGTAAAGAGAATAAAGTGAGGGAAGATACAGACTAACAGTGTGTATCACAGATTTCAGTTTGAAAAATCTAATGTCCCTAGAAAAGTCAAACCAAAGTGCCAAAAAAATATGTAGACAAGACACTGTACAGATGCACTTATCCAAAAATCTGTAACACAGAGCTTATCAATATGTTATAGTATATACACAGGAAAAAATGAGATCTGAATTTAAACTCTGCAGAGTGCATGCTGCAAAGTAAATAGTGATGGAAGGTGGTTAAATAAAAACTAAATAAAATTGCAAATATAAGCTAGTAGGCATGTTCTTTACAGGAAAAAATCCTTCTAGGATCCCTTGTTTTTGCAAATCACAGGAAAACAAGTGTAGAGTAGTTGAACCATGAAACTGTCTCTTGATTAATCAACAAGAGAAACAGCTTTCTTCTTTAAATATACCTTATCTTCCTGCAGTTGCTTACTCAGAGCTTCTAATCAAACAGCTTAATTCAAATGAATTGTAGCGTCGTCAATATTTTATTTTATTGGATTGCAGGGAGCTAGTGGAAAAAATACTCTAAGCCAGAACCAGAAGGTTCTTGTTTTTAGGTTGTTACTTTTTGAAGATATAGGTCAAATCTTTCCAATTCTTTTTGATGGTTGCCTGCTGTGCAAGTGTAAAGTATCAAGGTAAGACAGGAAGTTTGACACTCCCCTGAATAAAAAACCCAGATGCTTTTTAAGAAAAAAAACCCAACAAAACAATGTCTAATCCTCATTCTGGTCCCCTGCAAGAGGGTGAACTTGTATATTATGAATTATTATAGAAGTTACATAATAAATTACATAAGTTATATAACCTCTATAATCCAACCTATCATAGACAGGTATGAAAATTAGAAATGTAGGTTTCTGCTTTCTTTCTACACAGCAGGATGCAGGAAAGCTAAGATTTGAAAACATGGACAGTATCTCAGAGCAAAATGGACAGGGAAAAAGGAAGAATGATGTATTCCATTTTTTAATCATTTTAGAAGCCAGATATAAACTAAGCACAACTACTTTGTGGAATATGATCTATGAAGTTAAAACTATTGCTTTGTTTATTAGCAGTGGTGGATCACTCCTGGGACAAAAACAAAAACCAAATCTGGCTTTTGCCTGCAAAGCCATGACAATTCCACTGAATGTGCACTGTGATACATTATCAAGGAAAAATTATGAAGCACCAGAAGTATTTGAACTTTCAATTAACTGGATTCTCCTGCTCCTTCTGTGTAGTAAGATGCTTCCAAAAGTCACATTGTGATGATTTATGCCTAAATACCAAGTAGTTGGTCCCTGTCCAGGAGAATATGCAGACTAGAAAACTATACCCAGCATCACTGAACCAGATATTTTCAAGAAATACAGTTAACCAAAAGAACTAGAAAGGAAAAATGTCCCCTACCTCTAGCCTCTTAAGAATCTCCATAAATCTTCCAAATCTTACCTCACTCCCTCTGCTGGACGACAGAATGATGCCTGAAATGATGCCATCAGAGGACCAGTTGTGATCTATGATCTTTCTCCTTTCCCTCAAACCTGAGCAACTCTTTCCTGTTAGGGATACTGCCTTAGTTTTGTTTGACATGTAAGAGATTAAATTAAGAGAAAGGGAAATATCCATGACTAGTATTTAAAGCTAGAAAAATTTTTCACTCTCACTGTTCTACTGCAGGTCAGAGACTGCTGGGCACCATGCCAATGTGCAGGACTACACTTATATTTGACATAGCCTTGTGTTTCAAACAGATTAGAAGCCAGAATCAAAGCATCTGGTGTTGGCTGTGCAGAACCACTCTTCATAATTAGTTTAATATTTTATACCAGCACATATTTCATGTGTCTTAGCCTACTAATACACCATTATAATCCATGGTGTTACTGATGTGTGTTCCCCACTCATCCATTCACTGTTACTGAAGGACATCAGTTTTATTGGTTGGTGTCCACAGCCTTTGCCTGATAGAGATGGAGGAATGTAGACTGACCATATGACACAAGAAATCCACAGGGATTAGTGATGATGTATATAATTTTCATGCTTGTGAGAGCACTGACACTGTGGTATTACTCATTGATAATGATCCATCTTTCCAGCATCTGCACCTCATTTCTGTGGAATGTGTCTCTTCATCAGCTTTTCCCAATAACTAGAACAACTGTTTTTGTTGGTTTTGGTTTTTTCTCATTTTATTTTCAGTTTCAAACTTTTTGGAGACTGCTGAACCTATCTATCTTCAGCCAGCAGCTTCAGCATATTGACCACTATTCCTCTGGCTTCATGTGTGCCTGTATCACAGCTTTCATTTTACACTTGATGTGCTATGAGTCTCCCTCTGCATATGTGACCATGTGGGGTTTGATGATAGCACTTTACCAATTACTGCTCACAGCTGCAGATCTTTCCCAATGGCATTTTCTTGATGCATAGCATTTTATGCTCTTTTCCAGGGCATGCCTCACACTGCTTATGTTGCAAACATGTTATTGGAAGAACTGTCATGACACCACAATTTTGAATAATATTTCTGCTGATCTTTGTCAGTTGCATGACTTTTTTTTTTTTTTAATTATTTCTAGCAATAGGGATATAGGTCCTAAATGTCAAGAAGAGGTACGAGAAAGACAAGAATGATCTGTAAGCAATACCTATCTGATGAACTGGAATTGCCAGTACTGCCTTTACAGTGAAGCACCATTGAAAAGGGCAGAAGAGCCTCAGCTTTTCAGAATTTACCAGCCTGCTATTTTTGCAGTCATCTGCAAAGATTCTCCAAAGACACTAAACGAAGTATATGGGTGAGTGTCAGGAGCTGGCATTCACTGATTTCTGTCACAGAATTCCAAGTATTCAAGGACCTTAAGGGCAAATCTTCAGTGCTTGTGAAGTGGTGTCATTCCTCAGCCTGTTCCCACTTCACTTTTCTCTCAGTCCTCCTTTGCTCCTCTTTGCTGCAGACACAGTTCTTTGGCTCATGTCTGGATTGCACAAAGATCTTGACTTCCTGCTTCTGAGCAGATTTGTTAGCTGTTTCCAGCCATTTCTTTATAGCTGGAGAAGACATGTTGCCTGTGAACAAGGAAAGCCAAACTCTAATCTATTCCTTCTCCTTCCAATAGTCAGATATCCTCATATATTCACATCTGCAAAGCCCACGTTTTTCCTACCTTAGGAACACAAATTCTGTCTGTGTCTCCAAACAGGCTGTAAAGACATGTAGAGAAAAGCTGTGTGAATATGCATTGGTGAAAGAGTACAGATGAATCCCATGTGACTGGTCTGAATTTCCATAATGAAGCAGTAAGAGTGCAGATCATGAGGTAATGCAAAAAATCACTAAGAAGAAAAGCCATTGTTAAAGAAAATATGGATATGCAAAAATAAAATTGACAAGAAGTTTTATTCTGTCGGTTAGAGAAGACCATTGACAGAAGATGTTATGGGCAAAAATGCTTCACTAATGCAGTTAATGTGGCATTATCCCAGATGTATCCAAACTGCTTTCATTCTACATTTTTCATTCTACACCACAGAGCCTGAATGCTCCTATTTTGCAGTGTTCTTGTCTGTTTAGGTTGCTTTTAACTGGCAGTGTGAGAGACCAAGACACACAAATTAAATTCTCAAACACCTGTAGATGTTATATAAGCAGGTGTCTCAGTCTACTTTTGCTAACAAATGAGAATATTTTTATATAGGCTGCATTTGAAGAATCATTTAGATAGTTATATGCAGTCCATTCAAGGTAGCTGGTGGTTCTCCTTGTTCAGTACCTGAATATTTCCAAGTCTAAGATGTGTATTTTATCACAGGGAGTAATGACTTTCTATGAATCCCTCTTTAAGTATGTTACACAAATTCAAAAACATATAACCCATAGTGGAATAAAATTTTCTGTCCCATTTTGTTTCAACTTTAATGTTTCCTTTTTCATTTTCATAGAAATTTTGTTTCAGCTTAAGCTGTTGTGCTCTGAAACTTTAAGTAGAAGAATAAATTATAGCTTGGAAACAGTGCAGAGGCAGCAAAAGACATAGTAGAAGACTGCTGCTAGGCTGCTTTTTCTTCCTAGTTTTTTTAAGTCCTCTTAGCATCTAAACCAAACAAAACAATCCTCTGACATGTTGCCTTTGAGGATGTCTCTTGTTACAGAATGCCTGACAGTATATAGCACTGGCTCAATCATTTACTCATCAGTTTCAAAACTGGACCAGTTTCCCACCTGTTAAGTAGAGTTTCTTCACCTATGCTAGAGGAAATCTTGATTGAGTGTAAGGAACCATTGATTAGTTGTCTCAAACATTGCCTCGATAGGGGAAATATATTTCTTGTAAAGAGACTGGCAGGAGTTGTTTATTTCAACACTGCTGACTACAAAGGAACATCTCTGGCACCATCGGCCAACTACCACAGAAAAAACAGGGCAAGGAGGAAAGGAAAATGCTGAGAATGGAAAAACTTGCTTAATGACACCCGCCTATCCCCCCCCCCCCCCCCTCAAACTGCACATGAGCCTGGGCCAGGGATCTTCTCTTTCAGAGACAACTAAAGACCCCTCACTGATGGTACTGGGCATGTGCATCAGCCACAGGAGTGATGTAACACAGGCACAAGGCAATGCAAAGCAGTTCTGAAACATAACTGACTGTCTGCTGAAAGAGGAGGGGACATGGATAATAAATGACAGATACACAAACTGAGAGACAGAAACTTCCACTAAGAGAATCCAGCCAGCAGGACACAGTTAGAACTTGTGGGTGGAAAGAATCTATCCTGCTCTCCAACTTGGTCCTTCTCTTCCCTTTCACTAACTTTTAAGAACACT
Organism: Corythornis vintsioides; assembly: GCA_025447755.1. Lineage (NCBI taxonomy): Eukaryota > Metazoa > Chordata > Aves > Coraciiformes > Alcedinidae > Corythornis > Corythornis vintsioides. The sequence goes on along the minus strand of JAOEGS010003090.1, from coordinate 21,509 downwards.
AATAAAGAACAGCTGGGGTGGGGAAAGAACTGTGGTGGAGGAAGAACTGGGGTGGGGGGGGGGAGAAATGAACGGGCAAAATGCTGTTTAGGAAGCAGTATAATAATCTGTTAACAAGGTCACAAAGTTTTTTGTTTGTAGCACTTTGCCATTCATGGTTAATAGATGAGACCTCATCCACCACAAGTAAGAACATAAATCCTTTAGTGGGACACTTTCAATGTAAAGTTTCAAATATCTTGTTCTTTGCCTCCAAAACTGTAACCTTAGTTCAGCTATTTGTCTTACTTGTCTTTGTTAACTCATTAAACTAAAGCTGAGGTAAGTTGATATAATGGTAGCCCATAACAATTGCTGATGAGAGAAGAGGGACAAAATGCATTTTTTCCCTTTTCTATTTCTATATTTATGTGCATTTATATATCTGGTTAGTTGTGTCCTTAGAAAATAAATAATCCATCATACAGTTCTTTAGAATCCCACACAGAAGATTTTGCTCATTTTGAATCTTTACCTGCAGAATCATTAGCTCTCCCTTTCTCCTTAAGATGATAATGTTTACCAATAAAACCCCATGGTTTCCTTTATCTCTTTGGTCTTTATATCACAGAGCATCTTCTATAATTTGTGGCAAAACAAGTATTTCTCCAAGATTTTTCTCTGTTCTCTACCCTTTAAACAAAATCCCTAATGCTACCAAAAGGTCTTCTCCCAGTTTGGAAAAAATAAAAAAAATTCGAGAGTCATAACATCAGCAGAAAAAAATAAAGAGCCCATAACAATCATACAACAGAGCTGCAGGAAAAGAACTGCTAAAGAAAAATGACAGTGAGCAAAACTGAAATTCGATGAAGGGCAGCAAGAGGTTTTCTATTTTAACTCTTTATCCCCATATCTCCATATTTTTGTCATATTTCTGACATGGTCACATTCCTTGCCCAGCAATAAAGCTAAAAGATGAAAGAGTGCCCAATATTGTTTGTGATGGGTGTTTTCCCATTCTAAGTCGAGAACTCGAATTGGAACAACTTATTTATTCCTCTGTTCAAATTTGAATAGTTGCAAGATATTTAGTAAGTGGCAGTAGCAATCTTTTTAAGGCCTTTTAAAGGACCAGCGAGAAACAGAATAAAATGTTAGCACTTGCACTGTCTCCTTTAATCTTCTTTGCCCTGTCATTAGTGTTTTGTGGCCCCAAAGTAATTTTACACTTTTTTTTTTTTTTCAATTGGTATTCAAGGCTACTGGCCCATAAATTGCTAAAATCTTAAACTGAATGGAAGGATCCTGAAAATACTTTGAAAAGAACTTATTTAGCATTTAAGGCTTTTTTTTTCCTTTTTCTTTTAGAATATACTCTGATCTGTGCACTTAATTTCTATTGTAAACCTACCTATGTACAACTGCTGTATAATCTCTGTAGTAACAGGGGTTTGTACAAGGAAGCACAACTCTAGCTGAAAAGTTTTGTTCTTTCCAAGTTATAATCAGGTCATAGTAAAGCTCTAGTTTTTATGTTACAGGAAAATAAATTAAACTTGTAGCTTACAAGAATAATTCAGAAAACAAACATTTACTTTTTGATTCCTATGTCCATTTAAGGAAAAATCCCTGAACACTTACTACTGCAGAAATAAAATACTTTTGAAAATCATTCACAGACTGGAGGAACAAAAGCTTATAACAGAAAAAAAAGTCATCCAACCCCACCTACCAAAATTAAATTATTATAATGTCCCAATTCTGAAAGCTGGTAGATATATGCTTAAAGAGATTTGCATTAGTTTACTGTCTGAAATTGACCCACAGACTAATTTAATCAAAATAAAAAATATCCATAGTCACAGCCAGATAGAAGATTGCAAAAAACGGAATTACCAAAGGTGGCTTCTAAAACAGAAAGTATAAAACTGCAGCCTTACTTCATAAATACCTAGTTCACGCACTCATATAGCTTTGCCTTTTAGTTTGGTTTATGTTTGGTACTCATTTCTGAAAATTCCTGAATCAGGGTCTCTCTAAGGGTAATATATATTAATAGACGCAAACTGTGATTAGCAAAACAGTTATTCTTGAAAGTAAGCACAAGAAGTACTGAAATAACACAGCAACATGATTGCAGAATGGAGAATTTTAAAAACATGCTAAGAACAAGTTCAGCAAAAAATCCCTATGCTATGCTTGAAATTATCTTCCATCAAAATGTTTGGCTGGATAGCTCCCCTGAAGCTGAAAAATGACTGCATTTAAGGGAAAAAAAAAAGTTTAAAATATAAGAAAAAAAAAAATCAATAGCATACAGTAGTACAGGAACAATAATAAACTGAAAATAGGACTCTCTCTTATGTTAAGAAGCCTCTACAAAGCTGTGGAGGAATAAAGAAGCTTTAGTTTTAATAAGGATAAAGCTTTTTAAGAAAAACTGATGGCTGAGAAAATGTAGGAAAGATGTTTCCCTCACACATTTCCCCTAAAACCCAAGCAAACAAAATAAATCCTGATAAAGTGTACTATTTCATAAGGAATATTTACACATCAGCAAAGAGAACATAGCTCATATCTCACACATGCACACTTCTGTGCATTTTCTGTTCATCCTTAAGCAGCAGCTTCGTTGCAAACAATAGCGCCCAGAAACTTTGCTGGCTCTAACAAAACTTGGCAAAAATATGAGTGGCTTCAAAGACGACAGATGACAAAAAAATTCCTCAAGCAACTGAAAAACAGGCACCAGGATAATCTAGTTAAAGTTTACTCGGAAGAGTAAAAATGAGAAAACTCATGGATGGAGATAAACACAGCTTAAAAGGTATAGCAAAAGTCATATGGCCAAGCAAAGCAAAAGAAGGGATTCGATCTGCACCTCCCATGGGTAGGCGGCTCGTCCCAGTCAGCAGACACTGAGGAGGGTGAGTCACCACAGTGATTCCCAGCAACAGCAAAAAAACAAACCAAACCAAAACAAACAATTAATTGGTTCTCCCTAATGAAACAATCAACAAACAGTACGGATAAAGATGTTGTTTTCATAGGAGGTTACTTAGCGCGACTAAATTTGGAGGAAAAGGAAGAAAGTTATTAGAAAAGAGGAAAAGAGTGAGAGAGAGAACAAGCTAAGAAGAAAAGGTTCTCACCACCCCTGGATTCAGAGACGTTTCACAGTCCAAGTCTTCAGTTCTTCGATGGTAGGTGCACCACGATCAATATTTTTCTGTCCCTTTTATACTTTTGAGATAACCTGGTCGTCATTCCCAGCTCCCGTGTTGATCTGCTCGAGGTCCAGGAGCCAGGAGCAGCGTGGCGCCTGCCTTCCACCTCCCCTAGGGTGCAGTTAACGGCGGCACTTAACTGAAGAAAAGACAGAGTCCCACCTATGCACAACTCGACTCTGGCTTTTGTGAAAGCCTGTCTGCGAGGAGCCAAAGGGGGGAGCACAGAGACATTAGGAGTCATTCCAGACTTAGCACTGCACGTGGTTTGAGCACACGATAGCCAGGCTCTTCCAGCAGGTGTTCAGCCATCCCCAATACAGCTGGGCTCCATCAAGTGTGATAGTTACTGGGGAAGGCATTAACACCATCATGCAGAATGTCTCTCCCTTCCTCCTCCTTCCCCCAGCTTTATATGCCAAGCATGACATACGGCCTGGGGTGTCCCTTTGGTCAGTTGGCATCAGCTACATTTGGTGTACTTTAGTGCATCCCCAGCCCACTCATAGGTGGGGTGGGGTGAGAAGCAGAAAAGGCCTTGATGTTGTGCAACTGATGATCAGCAGCAACTGAAACATTCCTATGTCATTAACACAGTTTCCAGCACAAATACAGAATATAGCACCATACCAGCTACTAGGAAGAAAATTATCCTATAAATAAAAAAAAAAAACCAACAGTACAATGGCACATTGCAAATTGAAGTGTTGCCTCAAATTCCATTTTTTTAGATTATCTGTTGTGTAATATGACATTTTGACTAAAATAAAAATCTTCAACATTTGACAAATAGCAGGGTATAAATGACAAATCACTGGTCTATGAGGAGACTATTAAACATATTTCCAGAATTATAGAAATATGTTGTTGAAAACAATTTTTTGCTACCATTCCTGTTAGAAACACACTCTTCTGACTAAAAATCACAATCATTGACCTGAATATTCGACTAAAGAAGCAACCTTCTGAAAGTGCATAAACAGAAATAAAACATGGCAGCAATGTAAAGATCCACTTGTATGGATGATGGTTAATAAACACATAGCATTAAAATACAGAAATATATAACAGAACAAGATTAGTCATTTCGTTTTCACCACATCAATAAAGTTTATATTTTGCTGTCTCTTAGCTTAAGTTTGGGTGTATATTTCAGAGACAACAACAAACATGAGATCATGTAAATGGATACAGCAGAATAAATAAAAGTCATTGCCATATAGCTCTCCCCAGAAGACCTGCCTTCTGTCATTTTCATCCTCAGAAAAGACTTCTGGCAAGAGTCTACAGATTTTAACAAGGAGCAAAAGAGAAACTCTGAAAACCAGTACATTTTCAAAGTCATACAGAGTCTTTCTGAAGTTTTCGTTTTTAATCATCCTATTATATGTTACAGAGGACATATTTCTCCTCTGTTAAACTTTGTGGGACATTCATAGATTAAAAAATTGCACCACTTTGTGCAAAGAGTAGTGCACTTCGTTGCACCTTGATTTTAAGGTTGCCCTTTTGCTCGGCTGAAAAAACACTCCTGAAAACTGATCATACCAACACCAGCACTATTTTTTAGCGTAAGCTGTGTGGGCAGATGCTGAACCCACTCCCAGAATGGGAAGGATGGCAAAAATTACCATTTTAAGGCCCTCTGGGTCCAATGCTGACTAATGCCAAGTGCCCAGCCCAGCAGTGGCCATAGGCTAGATCCCCAGCACTCTCCAGCAAGTCAGGGACATCAACAGGAATAAAACCCTGGGCTCAGTAACACCAGGCTCTAAGTCAGTCTGGCAAAGAGCAGGGGAAAGTTTGATGGCAACAGAGGCATAGCAGGTATTTTTAGACACTACCTTGAAAAATTATCTGTGAGGAAGGTACCCTTCTACACAGCAAAATAATTTTGCCATCCTTTTTGAAGTACTTCATATTAGTCACTGGGGCAACAAAGCCACTTAAGCCTAAGCCACTGAGAAGTCTTAAGACAGTCTTTCACAAAGGAAAAAAATCATGTATTGGGCCACTTGAAATCCATACATGCATGGCATCTACTTTTTGCAGACTAAGAAATTCTAGTGTAACTGCTTAAATATTTTCAAATCATGAAAGTTTATCTAGATAGGAGATACACTTGAGAATTTGAACCTAAGCCATTGCATATTACAAAAAAAGTCTGTTCAGATCAGGGCAAGTTAAAATTGTACAATACATGAGCCAAGATTGTTCTCTAAATAAGTTAGATATTATTAACAGAAATATATGATCAGGATATATATATTATAAGAAATGAATGTACAGCCAGCCATCAAATGATTACATTATTATCTGTATATGTAAAATAGAAAAAGGAATTATTTTTTTTTTTTTTTAAGACAATGCAAAGCAAAAGTAGTGAGCAGGTTACACTGCCAGCAATCTCATGTCTGTGCGATTAGAAGGTCAATGTGTCTGCTGCAGCAAAACATATATATATTGTGATAAATTACAGAACGTGTGTTGCCATGTCAGCCCTCTTCATGCAGTGAAAGGTCACTGATCCAACTGTGGAAGAAAGCTAACAATTTCTGTGTAAGACTGACTGACAGCACATATGCTGGGGGACATCATGTCTGGTGTCAAAAGACCAGCGTAAAGCCAAGGAACTAGTCTAGCACTAACATTCTGAAGCCAAAAGCAAATCCAACTCCACCTTTCACAAGATATGTCATCTGAAATCATTACATATTAATAACCCTTAACAACCTTTTTTATTAACTGTGTTAATAACCCTTTCTGTGACAATGGACAGTGTTGGTATCTGGTACACAGTGACTAAAATGAAAAAGATCATATTGTATTATTATTTCTTGTAAATATACTAAAACTGAAACACTCATCAAATCCCCCAAAATCTAGAATACAAGAAATAACCTGAAGTTCACATCTTTAAATACAGAAATAAAATATTTCAGAGAAGTAACTCAGCCAAAGTTAATGCAACATTGTGATCTGCACAAAGTTAGAGATAATTTTTGTGAATATAAGATTCTGAATAAAGGCAAGAATACTGATTCAAACAATGTGAAATTGCACTAGTCCCATAATCAAGTGCATTTGTACCTGTACTGTTTGTTCAGAAATAATGCAGTTGCTGAGGGAGCTAATTTATTTTTTAATAAATTAATTGTGATTTAAAAAATATTCATTTCCCTATTACTGAAGTTGTTATACTTTGTGTGGTACAGAGAAATACTCATTGCCTCTACTGAGGATTGGATATGACCTTGGAGTCTAATGATTTGAGCACTTACTATAGGAAGAGGGAGAGTGGGGTTTCAGTTCCTGCACTAACTAATATCCATATTCTATATTCAACAATAATTGCACAAAATGCATAAATATTCATTGGTGTTGAGACTCTCTACCCTTGCAGATGGGCATTCTTATCCTCAAGTGGAAACCATGCTTGATTTTCTTGTTAGCGTGTGATTTGACCACAGAGTTCCTCTTGTTAACTAAGTTTAAGAGGTCACTGCTTCAGCTACTCTTCAGTTTACTACTCATTTAAATTGGGCTTCATCAGAAGAGAAATTGCACATAGATTTACATGTACACTTTTCCTTAATATGTCTTTATATTCCATCCCAGAAGGATATTATACATATAATATCCTTTAACTCCTACAATATTTGGGTCATTTAAAGGAATGGATCACATTATAAAAGAGATCCAAGAAGGCACATCACAGAAAATATTAATGAGATGAAGACCAAATCAGTGTCCAGAATCACCAAGTACAATTTGTATTTAAACTGTTTTCCACAGTAGGCAGATCATTTTGTGAATTGCATGAAAATCAATCTCACGGATTAACAACTGGAGGTAAAACCAATGTAAAAATTCCTAATTTTTTGTAACATTTACAAACTATTTTGCCCTATACATATAGAGAAAGAAAGTTTCAAATTTGCTTTTGCTCTCTTCAGAATAAAGGTTTCCAAGTAGCATGTTAACTTTAGCAGCAGGGTCAGTAACATTGCCATAATGATCAATAATGGTGTTGTCTTTTTCCTTTTTTTTTTTTTAATTCAGCAGTGTCACTCCCCATCCACTACATTTTTCACAAAAATGGCTTGCTGACTCTAGCAAGACACACAAAGAATCTTTGTGCAGAATTTATCATTACAATTCCTAAGAGATGCTGCAAAGCCTGTACAAAAATAAATAATAAAAACTTCTCCCTTCACATTCAGATCACTTTAGCCTATTTTCTATCCTCTCTTCCTGAGGATCCTATGACAGAGTTGATCTGTTAACTGACATCAACTGTATCGGCTTCTTTTATTTTGTTTAATCTGTCCCTAATCTCTGTACCAAGTGTAAAGTGTTCCATGGTTATTTGAGAGGAGTGTATTTGGAAGAGGGATGGAGAAGGTTAATTACAGCAGCATACTTAATATTGTTCCCACTGAAGTAAATGGCAGTTTTGTCATTTTAAGCAATAGAGGCAGAATTACACTAATTTTAATTTTATAATCACCCCATTAGCAACTCCATTAAAACATACTGCTTAACATTAGATCTCCTGTTGATAGAATCCATAAAATAGAGCTTTAAATGTTCAAACCATGAGATACATAATATGATGTTATATCATACAATATCTGTGCTTTTTTTGAGCTATTGTAATCACTCTCATTAGGGAAATTTCACTCTTTGCATTTTAACCTCATAAAATCACGTAATATCTCAACTTTTTCTAAAATATACTGAGTGGAATGCCTATATTGATTTTTTTTCCTGCCTAATGCAGAAATTTCAGATTAATAAAGGAAGAATTGCTCAGCATTTAGCATATGAAATTGTAACTGTGGGGATAAACAGAATACTGGGAAGTGCTGCCCTACAACCCATTACTGGTTACTGTAAATTTAATATTTTTTACAGAGTTCTCCACTATTTTAGCCCATGATTACACATAAATAATGAAATGCATGTATTATCATGGCATCAGAATAAAAAAAATCCTTCCAGGTCTAGTCTTAGTATTACTCAGCCACATGGAGACCCTTAAAGTCCTTCCAAACTACTACAGACATGTGCTTTCTGGATTACATATTTTAGGGGCTATATTTTCACCAAAGTAATTTCACCAAAGCTAATAAAGCTAACTCAGCAGAAATTTGATGTCAGGTTCTAAAAACAATTTGGAAGAAGGCCAGTATTAGAACTCACATAAAAATAATATTAAAACCCTACTTTGCCAACCTAATTTAATTATTTCAGCTATCAAACTGTCCTTTCAGCATTTTTTAAGCTGAAAAGATGTTGTGCAGAGGTTATTAATAGAGGGACCAGTCTATCCACAGTAGCTCCACTTCCATGTAAATTGTCCCAGATCTATAGATTTGGAAGGAATCACATCTATTGTGGTGTCCAAACATATTAAGATTTCTCTTATTCAGTCCTTCACTCTACTTCATTAATATGGATAGTTTTAAACACAGGTTTTCTTACCTCTTAAGAAATAGTAGCAGTAAGAACTTTTACATTTTCCCTGCCAACTGGGAGTTAGCACTTTTATTCTTTGTTTTCAGAATTACATACATTTTTGCAAATCAGGAATGTAATTTGTCAAGGACTTCTGTAGATTGCCAGTCTTTACAACATACTTTTTCCTGCTTCCCTTTGAACCACTAATCCTCTATGCCTCATTTTTGTCTTCACTTTTGCTGTGAAGATGATGAAAACATGTATATTTACATACTAGAACAGTGAGATAAAGTGAAACTGTGTGCATTCTATGATCATAATTACACTTTGGCTCACAAATCCAGAAATTTATATAAGCTACTTAAATGTACACACAGCCTATGTGCATCTTCAAGCAGACAGTGATGCACCAATGTTGAGATAACATTTTGGTCATCTTATTTCAATGATGTCTCTAACATTAAATAATAATAATTTTAAAAACCCAAACAAAACAAAACAACAAAATTTATTTTATTTTAGTGAAAGAAGTGAAAACTACTAACAGTGGTTGTAATGGAACCGTATGTTAAATTAGAAAAGAAATAAAATGCTTATTTCTATTACTATGCCTGAGATTCACCAAAGTTTCAAATTCACTATTTTAATATGCAAGATGTTAAACTCATATTCTGCACATCAGCACTGTGATGTTTAAATACCATATTTTCATATTTATACCTTAGTACAAAGCAATGGGATAAATTTTGCAATACATTACCCACAGAAGCAAGCAAACCACGGTGTTCAATCAGACAGAGGTGGGCTTACTTCTGTCTGTTTACTTTACAAAATGAGTTCAGCTGAAGAATACTGGGTGTGATGAAACTTTAATGATGAAAAGGGCACTTGGAAATTCAACAGCTATAAATCCTTCCTGTAAAAGTATGAAACCTACAACAAGTACTCCTGGAAAGCTGCAGCTTTTTAGGCATCCCGTAACACTCCAGGAACATAAACCCAAGTGACATCTTCCTCTGCATTGCCAAAGCGTGCAATTGTCAGTACTTAAGATCTAACAAGTCTGCTTATTGTTAAAGGCACAAAAGGAACTAAAGACCCAGCAAGAACACGGGCAGGAAGAACATGGGCAGCACTGCTTTCAGATCAGTGCCTGGAAGAAACAGATTGCTGTGTGATAGAAGTTACCTTTCTTTCAGAATTAATAGGTGAGTTATGTTTTAGTGAAAGCTGAACATTCAGATAACAAAGAAAGCTGGCAAGGCAGCCATGGGGGATTGCTAGTACTGGAACCCATCCATCCATCCTTTAAATCCCCTCCCTAAAGAAGTTCCTTGGCAGTAATCTCATAAATTCTGGCATACTACAATAAAAATAAATTGGTGTCTTACTATAGCTCCCCCAAAATCAAAGGAAATACCTTTCTGAGACTGGATCTTACAAATAAACTCCTATGCTGAGAGTTCAGGCATATGCAGGCAATGAAATGTTCTCAAAGTACCAGGTAGGAGTAAAAGAAAGTCAGAAAACCAAATAACATCATATCTTGGTCACATATTTGAGACCAGAAGACAAAGCTTCACTTCTTTTGCCGAGTCATGGAAAAAAATTCTTGGATTTAGGTTGCTGACATCTCTGTTAATACTCCTGTATGGCAACCTTAGCTGCTCCAGCTAGAGTCCTTCTGTTTTGCTGGATTACCACAATTTGTTGTTGTTGTTTTGGTTTTTTGTTTTTGTTTTGTTTTGTTTTGTTTTAAACTTCACTGATTTTGCTTATCTCAGAAAAGGCACAAATAAATTTTCACCCAATTCTATTAGTCAGCTTAATGGAATTTCAGGGGGGGTTACACTTAAACAGAGCTTTTAAAAGCATGTAACCCTAATATTCTATCCTGAAAATGTTATCCATGGCAGCTGTCAACATATCAGTCCTTTGATTATTCACTTTCAGGATGTTTCCTGCATGTCAAATTATAATTTGTTTCTGTATTATTTAAGATGCATTTTGAACATCTGAAGTTATTTATATATGTTTAGTTCCTTAACATATTAATTGCATTTTAAAAAAAGACTACTCTAAATAGAAAAGTTCCTTACACACACTGTTTTCCATCATCTTTTCCTGGGACACTCAGTGTGTTTTTTTAGTGGGTTTTAAGTATAACATCTATAGGTTGAAAGGCAAATTTATGTACATTCATAATATTAAGCAGTGCATAATTTTTAAAAATGCACCAAATAAAACATTTCTACTTTCTCTGTTGTTGCTGATATTTATATATGGCACATGGAATTTCATATGGATCTTTACTTGCACGGGAGTTTAGGTATTAGCTATAGTTATGACTTTAATCCAATACTTTTTGATTGTGCAGATGTAAAATATTCTTGAGTTAAACATATTAGAAAAATTCTATTAATCTGTGTTAAGCTTCCATATGATTTTAATGCTAGCCATGATTCATCATTTTTATTGAACCAACCATCCCCACCCTGTAAAAATATGCACTATATAACTATTAATGGATTTTCAAAAGCATGCTATTTGGGGCAGTGCTTTGTTATATTTCATGCTACCGTTTTTAAAAGCCAATATCTCAATATGAATAAAAAAAAATACTGGTCCTCAGAAATTCACAACCCCAAATGACAACTCTAAAATATTTTTAAATTTAAACCATATTTCAGTATAGGAGGAGTTTATTACTTTTGTGACTTTTAACATGTCTTTTTATTTTGTCATGTAAGGTTAAATTTTTCCTCTGACTGTGAGAAGAAGACTTATTTCAATTTTAAAAATTCAAATTCCAAGAAACCAAACATATGAAGGATGAGTTATTTTTAAGCACTTGAATTTTAAATTACAATTTAGCTAGGCAAAAAAAAAAAAAAGGCAGCTATATTTTTCAGAGCTCATCTTCAATAAATGTTATCAGTTCCATTGTAATCCTTCAGAGATCTGCACCCTTCTCTTCATTTTGTAAATATGAAATATATTATTCCAAAACATTTAGAAATAGTAACATAGTAACAGTGGTTACTAAAAGATCTTCATGTATCTATGAATTAAATATTACATACCACTTTTGCTTACTTGGGATATGATTGCATGCATCTTTACTGAAATGCTATTAATACTTCTATACTTTTTCATACTATAATCATGATTCCCTAAAAGCCCTATACCCTGTATACCTTCTTCATCTATCTTTTAAAATTCTATTTTATTTCACTGGTGGTTGAATGATCTTGTATATATAATAGCTTAAAAGACAGATTTGAAATCTCCTATAAAATGCTATATAAACATCAGTCATTACTCAATTTTGTTCTTGTGAAAACTATTCCCTAAAACAAAGCAAAAAAGCGTGAGTGCTGTTAATATTAGATGTTAACAACTCTACTGATCTGTGCATGTAGACTAGGAACTGAAATTAAAAAACAGATACCTTCCCACAATAAAATTCCCCCCAGTTTAATTCAAGATTACATAGCTGATGAAAGTACAGCAATTTCAAATTTCTAGAGGGAATAATGACTTGTAGTTGCAATAATTTAAGGAATAATGTATCCCAACAGTACTTAATAAGGCTATAATTCCATCAAAGGCTTCCGGGGACATCATAAACCATGAGAGTGAAACTCGAGTGGTTTCCTCATGTCACCAGAAGGCTGATATGGAATTACACTCTTAATTCATAATCATTTTGAAGGAGCCTTATTTAACATTGCACGTTGATCGTGATTAATGCCTCTGGAACTGCCAAAAACTATTAGCTACATTCATGGGCTTTTGAAGCCACCAAAAGTCAATAATGCCACTGACTAGTGATTCTCAGAACATATTTTATTTTAAGGGCTATGATTCAGCCTGCACAAACTTGTATAACTATGCTAAAGTTAACATCAATTTGGTCATATAATATTATTGCTTTTCTCCTTCATAATGAATGAAAACAGGAGATCCTTTTTCTAAGTACATAGCTCTTTATAGAAGTTCATTGAAAATTAAGAGGGAAATTAATTGGAAACATTTAGTTAACTTAATCACTGAACATCACTGAATGAATATGGTTTTATTAAAGGGATTTTTCAGTTAAATGCCAATGATTTGTCCACATCGTATGTGAGTTAAATATATAGGGAGTTTTATTAACAGAATTCTTTTTGGTGAAATACTGGAGATAATCAGTTTTTAAAGGGAAAATTATAAGTTCAACTTATAGATATATTATCCTTCAATTTTGTAATAATTTTTAGGATTTGATGATACTGTTTGCCTCCACAGTCTCTTAGGACAGAAAGCCTCAGTGCCATTGCTTAAAGACTGCTATAGAAAAAAATGTGGTTTTGTGTGATCTCCTGATGCTTTCTGGCTATCTCTACTTGTGTAAGCATAGGGATTTAACATCATTGGGATGCTTTATGGTAATACCATTGAGCCTCAGGTTTCCTCTCCTAAGGGTCCCCACAGGTCCAGTGTAGATATTTGCCATCCTCTTGCAGATTTCTTATTAAAGGGGATCTAATGTAGTAGGAAATGCCTGCATTTAAATAATGACATTGAACCAAAATGTTTACATGTGTCAGAGAACCTGCCATAAAATGCATTTCATTGGAGATGATATTGTGTCAATTTCTGAAATTCCTAGTGCTGAGTAGTTGATTTGATTTATACTTTTGAACAGAAAATACATTGTCAATGTAATCTCAGCTCCATTTTATGGCAATATATTCCAAGCAGAGGCTTTATATTTGTAATTTATTAAGATAAAATACAGATAGAAATAAATTACTTACAACTCCTATGGAAAGTCTTTTAGCCAATTTCTAAGATGATGATAGTGCAAATTGATCTTTAAAGCCAAAAATACGACAGCATAGTACTCAGTTATATGGCACTTTAGAGCAAGATAAATATATATTCTACATCCAAAATCGAAAAAGCAGCATCAAAACATAATGAAAAAAAAAAATTGCAATATTGTCTGCTTAAAGCATAGAAATCCCATTTGTTTTTTGAATTTTCCTCAAGTCCAGGACCCTTCTACAATGGCTACCTTTGAAGAGCCACTGTACAAAGATAATATCCTTGAATGGACCAAAAAATCCAAACTAGGTGGCAGACATCCACAAGGTATGTGAAGATAATATCCCTTAGCATGTGATGTTTTGAATGCTGAATGATGACAAGCCTTCAAAGAGAGTTGGAATAAATGAAAGAAAAATCCAATTGAGGTATTTAAAACAACTCTTGCTGAGAACATCCCAGAGTCATAAATTTTTGGAGGCTGAGAAAACATTCTCAGGTTTAATACCATAAGAGGTGTCTTGTTCTCAGAATCTTCTCTAGGCATTTGTCTTGGGCAAAGTTACAAACACTGTTTGCCTCTAACAGTCCAGCAGAGATGCTGTTAGCCTCCCCTTCCCCACAACAAATGGTAAATCCTAGCTTTGTTTCTTTGACTTGTGGAATCAAAGTCTTTAGAACCCAGGAATTGTTCTAAAGCAGGTAGTTTTTTTACAGTGTTAGGTGCAAGAGGGATAGCTCCTCCTGACTCACACACTGTTTCTTCAAGCAGCTGGTAATTTATAACACAAAACATGTATCTTCAGAGACATAGGCTGGATTAGTATAATTAGTTCTAGGCATAGGAATGATTTTTATAATTACTGCAGGAGGACTAGCACCCTTTATTCGATGGTCCTATTGTTGGAGACAAACACTACATGTCCTGCATGTCAAAAGGAGCTTTTAATTGCTCCAATCACTTCTCAGGAGACTTAATAATGTCTTCATGGTCTTGATGCTATGTTGTCTTTAAGCCATACCCCAAAAGTAGTTGCCCTCACAAGTTACCTACTTCATTCTGTACTTCAGTTCCTACTGGTACTAAATAACAAAAATGCATTTTTTTAGTAATTTCTAGAAGTTCTTTCTGACAAATGAAAACAGGAAGCATAGATACACAGATACAATTGCAAGCAATCAATAAAATACATATCTACCCGAAAGAAGTGTTGTAATACATAAGTAGTTCACATGTGCAATTCTTCTCTCTTTCAATGTGTGAATAATAGAATGAGCTATGGAACTCTGAAGTGTATATAGAATTTTAAAATATGCATATCCAACTAGATATTAATTTTTAAAAAAATTTCCCCACGGTGACAAAACATTGGAAAACATTGCCCTGAAACTGACCTCAAAGCTGATCTCAAAGCACTGAAAGACTTCCTCAGGTCCCTTTATCCTCTGATAGCATGTTGATATGTCTTAGGTTGCTGGGGAAAAATAAACAAACAAATAGATAAATAAATACCTAAATAATTGCATGCAAGAAAAAAATTAAGTAATTTCACAACTATTTCCCAATCATCATCAGATCTGATTTTTGTCCTTGTTGAGAACAAAACAAGTAATTCGGCAAATTATTGCCGAATTGAACTCCATTTGGCAAAATAATAGGATGTTGTACACAATCATTCATGAATCTTGTAACTTACTTTCTAATTTGTCATATGTTTTGAATGATTCTTCTCAAAATGAAAGCAATCCAACTATATAAACAGGTTTTAATGTTTTTAGCTATAATATGCATCCATTCCATAAGATTATTGACAAGGTTAAATATGTATTGTGTAGAAAAAAAGGTTTTTTTCTTCCTTGAATATGAAATGTGAAGGTTTTGATGTTGTTCTCCAGTATTATAGTAAAACTATTATTAAGTGGGAGCACTTTAGACTACCTTTTTTTCTTATGATAGAGAATTCTCCTCTTCCCATTTTTTCCTACCTTAAAAAAAAAGCACAAATTTAATAACAGAAAGGGGTCTAATTTATTTTTTAAAGAAAGAGGATTTCATTGTCAACATGGACAAATTGTTGGAAAAGGGTAAACCTGGCTCCCAGGTTCATTTAGTATAGAAGAGATTCTCTTATAATAATATTTTCCAGGTAAACAGGAGTCTCTTCTCTCTGTAGAACTAGCTGTGTTTCAAATGTCAAAGGAATGGGTTTTTAAATCAGTGGTAATTCTCATTCCCTCTACAGAAGTCCAGCTATGAAATATGTGCTCTGGGAAGTATACATGGGCTGGGAAAAGAGATCATTTGTGTCTGTATGTCTATATTTAAATGTGAATACACATAGATATATACGTATAGTTATATAAATATAGCTACACACACAGCAGGGGGGAACCATTCCCTGTCTCAAGTTCATTTTGTGGCCTGAAGCATTGCCAATAACAGTTAGTTACAATACAGTAGGATGCAGTGGCATCCTGTGCAATGAGAATACAGGTGTTATGGAGATATATGCCAGATCTTTGGTGCAGAGGTTGTGCAGGAAAAGCAAACAGTGGTGTGGCAGAACATCTTTGTTATAACCATTTTTAATAAAAGGTTTCGAGATGTCTACTTAATTGATCTCTGGAGAATATGCAGTGAATTATTTTGTACTTGATATATTTCAGCTTAATATAAGTGAGAGAAAAAACTTTTTCTATCTCACAGGCTGTTATTTGTCTCAAAGGGCTGCCACCACAGATAAAAGACCTTTAAATCTCCCCAACACTATCAGAAACTGTTCAAACATAGATTTGTCTTAATTAATTAATGAATTTAATCTACAATGGATATTGATGGCACCTCCCATATTTTGTGTAGCTCACTAACACAAGAGAAATCCATGTATCTCCTATCAAAGGATACACATTTCATACAGGTGTTTAATCCATCTTTAAACCAAAACTATAATCCAGCTATAAACCAAACTGAGTGAACAAAACCATCATTAACATTCACAAAAGATGGGGTTATCTGAAAGGCTTAGGGAGATGCACTGTTTCATTTAGAAACATAAGAAACTACAGTTCTGTAAACTCTTCCTACAACATAATAGTAGATAGAATGATAGAATGTTTAGGGCTGGAAGAAATCTCCAAAGGTCATCTAGAACAGCCCCCCTGCAGTGAGCAGAGACACCCTCAACTAGACCAGGCTGCTCAGAGCCTTGGCCAACCTCACCTGCAATAGCTCCAGGGACGGGGCCTCAACCATCTACCTGGGGAGCCTGTTCCACTGCTCTACCACCCTCAAGGTTAATAACTTAATAATATCCAGTCTAAATCTCCTCTAATTTAAACCCATTAGCCCTCATTCTTTCACTAGAGACCCTTGGAAACAGCCCTTCTCCAGACTTCCTGGAGACCCCTTCAGGTACTGGAAGGTGGCTATAAGGTTTCCCCGGAGCCTTCTCCAGGTTTAACAACTCCAGCTCCTTCAGCCTGTCCTTGTAGCAGAGCTGTTTCATCCCTCTGATCATCTTTGTGGCCCTCCTCTGAACCTGCTCCATCAGGTGCATGTCTTTTCTATGTTGAGGGCTCCAGAACTGGATGCAATACTCCAGGTGAGGTCTTTGCTGCCACTTTACCTGCCCCACCACAAGATGGCTGCCACTTTACCTGCCCCACCGCAAGATGGCTGCCGCTTTACCTGCCCCACCGCAAGATGGCTGCCGCTTTACCTGCCCCACCGCAAGATGGCTGCCGCTTTACCTGCCCCAC
>JAOEGS010003089.1:0-48925 GCA_025447755.1 Corythornis vintsioides | reverse complement strand
CTTGGCCAACCTCACCTGGAATATCTCCAGGGATGGGGCCTCAACCACCTCCCTGGGGAGCCTATTCCACTGCTCTATTACCCTCAAGGTAAAGTACTTCTTCCTGACTAGTCCAAATCTACTCTAATTTAAATCCATTACCCCTCATCCTTTCACTAGAGGCCCTTGTAAACAGCCGTCTCCAGCCTTCCTGTAGGCCCCCTTCAGGTACTGGAGGTGGCTATAAGATCCCACTGGAGCCTTTTTTTCTCGAGGCTGAATAACCCCAGCTCCTTCAGCCTGTCCTCATAAGAGAGGTGTTTCAGCCCTCTGATCATCTTTGCTGCCCTCCTCTGGACCCGCTCCATCAGGTCCATGTCTTTCCTGTGTTGAGGGCTCCAGAACCTGATGCAGTACTCCAGGTGAGGTCTCACCAGAGCAGAGTAGAGGGGCAGAATCACTTCTCTCGATCTGCTGGCCACACTTCCCCTGATGCAGCCCAGGATGCAATTGGCCTTCTTGGCTGCAATTGCACACTGCTGGCTCATGTCCAGCTTCTCATCCGCCAACATCCCTAAGTCCCTTTCTGCAGAGCTGCTTTCCAGCACCTCATCCCCCAGCCTGTATTGATAGTGAGAGTTGTTCCGACCCAGGTACAGGACACTACATTTAGTCTTGTTGAACCTCATGAGGTTTACCTGGGCGCACCTCTCCACCCCTCCAGCCTTCTCCAGGTGCCTTTGGATCACATCCTGTCCCTTCAGCCTATCAACAGCACCACTCAGCTTGGTGTCATCTGTGAACTTGCTGATGGTGCTCTCAATCCCATTGTTAGTATCATTAATAAAGATGTTAAACAATACAGGTCCCAGTACAGACCCCTGAGGGATGCCACTTGTCACTGTTATGGTTATTTAGTTAGAAAAGACAGATCCCAGCTAAATGGAGAGTACAACCAGTTATGTAAATTATACTAGATCATGGGGAAGCAGAGGTAGGAGGTGCAGGAGCATGGATGAGGGCACAACAGTGGCCTTTATTTGTTGAATTCTAACTCTGTGGAGAATTTGCATTTTCTTCCTATTTAGAGGGCTTTTTAGCCTTTTAGAAAAATAGCCACAGGGAAACAATAATGACTGTCTGTGCCTGTCTGATACCTTCTGGTCAGGCTGAATTTATTAGATGTGGTAATGGTGAGTTCCAGACTATGGTTTACCCTCCTTGGCTTGATGAACAGGCAGGTACTTGGGAATAGAAAAAAATATCCATTGCCTAAGAATTAAGGGGACATTTGTTCCCTGGAAACAAATGAAGAAGAAGCAAACTAACAAAAAACCTGCAAAAAAAAAAAAATAATAATCAGGACACAATTACTTTTGATGTTCCCTAAAAATGTACCTGTAGACCTGTGTGACAACAGGGGCTGGTCCTTTTGAGAAATTTTATACCAAGTCATGGCAAATTTTGTAGAAAATCTAGAGAGTATGGTATTTCTTGTGCAGTATTTTGTGCTGTAGCAAGGCACTGTGAGCACTGCCTTACATCCCACCGCAGCACAGCATGCTGCAGGATTGAGCCCTAATTGCCAAGCTGCCTGGAGGATGCAGTAAGAACAACAGTAATGTCTTGGCTGACATAAAAGAAACCATTTCAGCAGGAGTTCAGGACAATAAAAGGTGAGTCTTGTTTCTGTACTTCCTGTCCTCCAGAGAATTCAGGGAAGTAGATCACAATTTATTTTTTGTCTTTGTAAGTGAGAAGCAAATCGCTTTGTTTATCAGTCTATGTTTGGATGGTGGAATTTTTTCCTCCCTTAGTGGTATTTACTAAACTATATATGATGCCATTGTAGGAAATGTGCTGAATATATTAACAAGATTTCCTAAAGGTAAGGTATATCTCAGATCTATGTTTTCAGAGCTTTTTAAGATCTGGAATGTGGGAACAGATTCTGCATTCTGAAAAAAAAATGCTAAGGGACCTTTACTGTAAATCTGCTGCTGGCAGGGATTGGGGAATGAGTTGATTTAGAAGTAATTGGATAGACTTCAATTTAAATTAATCCTAATTAAAGAAAAAAACACAGGCAGGAGAGAAATACAAGGACACCTCTAAACAATAGAGACTATGAGGATTAGATCCAAGCAAAACCCAAGGTGACTTTTCATCCTGACATTGAGTTTTGGAGTGGTTTGCAGATTACTTTGTTTGGAGGGTGAAGCTAAGATGGGTGATGTTGCTCTTTGCTTAAATTCATTTTCCCTCTCTGGTTTCTAGAGCATGATTTTGTAACTGTCCTTGTAGGGACACATCATATGGTCAACAACATTTGATGAAATGTTGATGATATACTTCATTTTATGTGTGACTTTAGATGAAATTTAAGTCTGGAGCCAGGGCTGCTCTCATCATTGACCCATTCTATTTTGAGAGTGCATGGGAGAAAGCATGGTGAACCCTGGTGTGCATTTGTGAATGTGGTGTATGGTGCCTAATGCCAGTAACACTTGTTAATCTGCCAGGTGGAACAGTGAGTGCATTCAGGACAGATTTGTAGGTCTGAGCATCCGCATGACAAGGATGTAATAGGAAAGCATCCGTCCATCTTCCAAAGTAAATCTCCCTCTCTAGCACATCAAAAAAATCAGGAATGATTATTTGAGAAGGTAGATCGTGAGCCTCCCTTACATTCTTGGGACATCCTCTTGTAAACTGTGTCTGGGCACATTAAGGAGCAGGTGAACTGGGAGTGACCATCTTTCATTTACCAAGGGTAAATCATGCTTGACCTATGTGATGGCCTTTAAGAATGGAATGGTAGATCTGTTGATGAGGTGAAAGCAGTCGATGTTGACTTCTTTGACTTCAGTAAGGCTTTAGAGATGATGTCCCACAGCATCCAAGAGATCCCAGAGAAGCTGCAATCTAGATGGATGCACTGCTAATTGGGTAGGAAAATGGCTAGAAATGTTAATTTAAAATATTTTTATCAGTAAGATGGAGGAGGAAATTAAATTCACCTCATCAAATTTGTGTGTGACACCAAATTTGGGGGATAGACAATATGCTTGAGGGCAGATCTGACAAACAGAAGGACCAGGACAGGCTGGAGCTGACAAGAACCTCATGGAATTCAGTAAGAACAAATACAAAATCCTGCACTTGGCATGGACTCACCCAGTATGGATTCACCCAGGATGAACTAACCAATTGCACTGGTGAAGGTTGATAGTAGACTCCCAGTACATATGAAGAGGTTATTCAGGAGGTGGAGCCAGGCTTTTCACAGCAGTGCATAGCAGGAGAATGAGAAAAAAAGAGCCAGACATAAATTGAACCAAGGTGTCCAGCTGAAAATAAGGAAAAACTAAACTTCCCACTATGAGCTAATCAGACACTGGGGCATGTTGCCCAGGATGGTCTCATAGAATGTTTAGGGCTGGAAGGGGCCTCCAAAGGTCATCTAGTCCCAGCCCCCCTACAGTGAGCAGGGACACCCTTAACTAGACCAGGTTACTCAGAGCCTTGTCCAACCTCACCTGGAATATCTCCAGGGATGGGGCCAAAACCATCTCCCTGGGGAGCCTATTTCACTGCTCCACCACCCTCAAGGTAAAGTACTTCTTCCTGATGTCTAGTCCAAATCTACTCTAATTTAAACCCATTACCCCTCATCCTTTCACTAGAGGCCCTTGTAAAAAGCCCGTCTCCAGCCTTCCTGTAGGCCCCCTTCAGGTACTGGAGGTGGCTATAAGATCCCCCTGGAGCCTTTTTTTCTTGAGGCTGAATAACCCCAGCTCCTTAAGCCTGTCCTCATAAAAGAGGTGTTTCAGCCCTCTGATCATCTTTGTGGCCCTCCTCATGATCTCCATCATGGGGTATTTTTAAAACCTGAACAGATAAAGCCCTGAGCAGCTTGGTTTGATTTCAGCTTTGTGTAGGGTTTGTCCTAGAGACCACCCAAGGTCCCTTCCCTCCTGATTCTGTGATTTTACCCATGTAGCTCCTGCCAGTTGTTCACTGGGGGAGCAGAGCAGTTTTGCCATTTCATGGGATTTTGTTTGTTTTTTTTTTTTTTTCCACTGCAAAGCTCAAATTGTGTACTTTCTGTTTTATGTGAGCTGCATAACAGATGGGAACTTCAAAGCAGCTCTTCAGCTTAATAATTAACACTTTGACCTTCTACAGCATCCTTGTGTGCTCCAGTAACTCGGTTCTCTTTACAAACAGGGATCAGCTGATCCTCCCAACTTTTCTGTGAGCAGTTATTTCCAGTGAAGAAGATGAAGTGCAGAAAGGATGTCCCATTTCAGGAGCACTTATTAGAGAAGCCTACTTATCTGAATATTTAGTCTCTTTATTTCAGTATTAAAGGAGATCCAGGCACCAGATCTCTAAGGTAGCATTCAGCTGCCCGGCAATGAAACTGTCCTTCCCTCTCCTGCAGTTCCCTGGGTTATTTATGAAACACTTCAAATTTCTGCAACAAATGAGACTGAGATCTTACAGACTATAATCTCTTGCACTGCAAATTCATTCTACAAGGCAGGTCCTGGGGAAAAAAGAAAAAAAAAAAGCAAGTTAATATGAGATCCTCGAAATAATATATCTCTGAAAGCATTTGGAACTGTGCTGGTGTTGATTTAGCCATCTTAATTCCTAACCTTTGGCAAGTGAATGATCTTATAGTGTAGAATACTCTTTTAGAGTAGTTTTAAGACTGTAACGTATGTTATTACATATTAC
Organism: Corythornis vintsioides; assembly: GCA_025447755.1. Taxonomy (NCBI): domain Eukaryota; kingdom Metazoa; phylum Chordata; class Aves; order Coraciiformes; family Alcedinidae; genus Corythornis; species Corythornis vintsioides. Next base: position 44,200 of record JAOEGS010003089.1, on the reverse strand, counting down.
AGAGAAGCTTGAATGTTGTTTTAATATAGTTCTAAGATTGTAATCTATCTTAAAATGTCTCCTTCTTAGGGGCTTCCTGTCTTTATCTGGCCCACACCCAGGGAGCAGCTTGATATACTATGCATGATACACACCAGAAACATGGGTTTGTTGTCCCCTCCTGCTGACACCAGGGTAGTTAGAGAGGTATATAGGTGGGACTATGTTACCTGAAGCTCAACCTTGTACTGTAAAGTCCTTCACTGGCGAGGAGAGCATGGACTCTCCACCACAAGGTCAACTCAGGTGGTTCTTCCTGCATGTCTTTGAGGTCCTAATGTCAATATGAGATATGATGTTTTCCATGAGGATGATGGTTTGCCTTTACAGTCTTCAGATACTGTTCATGTAGACATGTTTGTCTAGTGACTACGGAGGTTTTTTTCAGCATTGTCCTCAATGTGCTATGTCAAATATGACCTCGTTGCCCTCCAGGTAGCAAGACTTTGGGTGACCACATCCCCTTCTGTGGTTAGCCTGAGAAAGAACCAAGCCCTTTCAGGAGCTGCAAGTTTATCTTAAAAATCAGATGAAGTAGACTCTTTGCATTGAAAACGTGCGTGAAGTTTGGCAGTGTTGAAGTAGCTAAAAGGTAAGTTATACAGGAGACAGCAGTGAGCAACCATCACTCCCGAGAAGGGAAGTGAGCCCACCCAACACCCCATTTACACCAGTGGGCTGTGGACTGTGGTAATTCGTGGAGTTAGGCTTCAAAGGTCTGTAGTAATTTTTTAACTATCCTGCCCATCTGCTGTTTCCACACCACTGTGCCAGGCTCAGCATGGATTGCTACAGGGAAGTAACCATATCACAGTGAGAAACAAACAGTGAGCAAATAGTTCCTCCTGTCTGCTCCTGGTCCCTTACATATCTATCAAATGTCTGGGGTGTTGGGCTCAGGCTGTGAAGCTGCAGAGAGGAGGGGAAGGGGGTACCAGTTGGACACAAATGTATGCCAGTTTCTGTATGGCCAAGGTGACCACTGAGCTACAGTTAGAATAACTGTTTCTCCTTGTTTCAGTTCAATCTGAAAGCCCCATCGCTCTCCAGGTTGTCTTTTATAGTTTTCTCTCACTGTGGTACTTCTGCTTAAGGTTGAAAGACATTACCTGTGTGCTTTTAGTCTCTCCTCTTACCTCTTCCTCATTTGTTACTAATTTAATTCAGGGCTGGTCCCTCAAGAGTTCTGCTTATGTCTTCTGTGGAAACAGTGTGATGAGGAGCATTAGCTCTGCCATTGCTTGTTACGGGGAAGGCAGCAGTGGTGCTTGATGGGGGAAAATAGATCAAGCACAAGCACAGATTCAACAGGCCTGAAATAAAAAGACCAAGGTAGTACCTAGGAAGCCATTGCAGCATAGGCTGCTGTTATCTCTTAATGAGGAGGTGCCCGTACATATATGTCATGTTTGTTTTGGGTTTTTTCTGTTTGTAACTGGCATGGGTTTTCCTTCTCCACCAACAAGGAGCTTGTTGGAGAGAGATGATACCCTCTAGCCCAGATACAGGATTAATCCGGGGATGGGATGGTCCTTGAACGGCATCTTCTGAGGGCCCTTCTGGATGTCTTCTGTGGAAACTATACTTGGGGGAAAGCCACCTGAGTGTATATTTTTAATTAATACAACATTACTCACTTGAAAAGTTTCTGATGCTCTCCAAGTGCTACCAAAGGAAGTTTCAACTAACCCCGCTGGAAACTGCTGCACGTTGTCCTTATTTCATGCGTTAGGAAACTGGGGATCAGAAAGATGGTGATTATTCTTCTGGTCAGATATATGTGAGAGTGGATGGATCTGTCCTGCCTTGATCTCTCATTTAGGTAATTAAGATGATACCAACCTTCCTTCTCCCTCGCTCATGAATCATTTCAGGCTACAGGCAGGAAAAGATGTTCTCCAAATGTGAAGCACATCACACTGAGGGGACCTACTGTGGATGAACCTTTATATAGTTCCTGTTAATTACAGTGTAAGAAATCCTGGCTGTCTGATTTTATCACTCTGTAATGGGGTTTCTTGTGCAGTGGTGCATCCAACACCTGGTTGTGAATGTTTTTCTAAGCTCTTCCAGGGAAAACCTTAGGGTATCATTTTTAGGCATTCTCTCCTCTATCGCTTTATTGCTGGTGAATTTGAGCTGTGACGAATGGGAAACTTTGCCTGATTTTGCAGTTTCCCCTCGCTATGGTCTTGAATACAAATGTGGCAGGTCCCTGGGGAGCAGCCAAGACTGCACCACTCAGCTGGAGTGGCTGGCAGCAGGGCGTAAATGTCACACGTATGCCTCTGCTATTGCACAGTGAGGCTGCAATCCCATCCCTGCTTCCCATGGCTTTTCTCTCCTTTCCTGAATGTGAAGACAATCATCGGGGGCATCTTTGCCTCTTGATGACATCTGAGCCAACAGATACCAGTGAAAGTCCTTGGCTCCCCTAATTCCCCACGCAGCTCCTCCATGGGGCTGTCACAGGCTGTCTCCAGTGGGTGTTGGATTTTGTGAGATGTGGAGCACCATCTTGAGTTGCTGAATCCATCGAGGAGAGGGAGCTTATCAATCTGTAGGGTCAAGTGTAAGTTGTAGTCAGTTATTTAACAGACAAAAATGCTCAAATGTGTGATTAGTCTGATGAAGTTCTGTATTTTTGTGTATTCATTCAGTGGGGAAGGGGCTTTAGTTTCAGTTAAACATCACCAGAGTGGAATTTTTTTTTAATGCCACCATGAAAAGGGCACAGAATTATCATCATCATAGTAGGTCCCAGACAGCTCTCAAGCTTTCCTTCTTTGACCTTCCTTGCCAGCCTGAGCTTGAAAGCTCAGCAGACCCTGCTTGAACTAATCTGCTGCTCCATTTCTCTCTTTCAACAGCTGAGAGCAGAGATGGATAAGATACTGGAAGCTGTGGTGATGTCCTCATACCCCAACAATGTGAAGCAAGGGCTTGTGAGGCGTGTCATTGAGGCAGCAAAGCAGCCCATGGACAGTGAGCAGTGCTGGTCAATGCTGGAGCTGTCTACCAAGCTTTATCTCACGGGGGACACCAAATATAAAAGAGAGATTGGGAAAGAGGTTTTGGAGGTCTATGGCCACTACCATCCAGAGGAATTTGAGGAGTTCTTCAACGTCCGCTTCCTCCTGAGCCTCCTCCAGGAAGGCTATGGACCTCTGGGGAAGAGAAGCCATTATGTACTTGATTATATCCAATTAGGACTGCAGTTTGTCTTGGAAAGCCCATCAGCAAACAGCATCTTCAGCTTACTGAGGATTGAGGTGCTCCGGAAAGTCTGTGAAAGGCCCAGCCCCAAGCAGTGTGCGAAGATCAGCAAACTCTTAACCCAGCACCCTCAGTGCATTCCCACAGGCAAACACCAGGTCTTGTTTTGTCAGCAGCTGATTCGGTGCATCGGGCAGTTCCAGTGCATATCTGAGGGGGAAGAGGACATCATGGAGTTTTTGGAGCAAGTGAACAAAGTGAGTGGTCTTCTGCAGAGGATCTGGAGGACTCAGACCTCAGCCATTCTGCCCTCTTTGAAGGAGCTATTCACTATAATTTCTTCAGCAGGTAATTAAAAAAAAAAAAAAAAAAGAGAATGTAAATATTGCCTCTGATGAAGTCAAATTTTATTAGCTTAACTTACTGCATGGTTCTCATCCAGTCCAGGAATTCAGTCACAGTTGAAATAGAATAAACAAGTGCCCCTAAAAGTTACCGAGGGCTTTAAGCTGTGGAAACAATATCCCCTGAAACCACCCAGTCTGTACATGGGAGCTGTGAACTGGGTTGGAACATTGGCAGCACAAATTTGTTTGCTCGGCACTTCCCAGCCTCAGCTGGGCTTAAATCACCTTATCTGCAGCTGGTTAGAGTGGGACTTAAAGGCTTTTAGAAATGTCACTCTCTTATGGCTGATTTGATGGGACCCCACTGCCTGCTTCTTACCAGAGACTAGGGACAAAGCTAGAGTTGTTTCTCACTGGTTTAGAGGTAGAAACCCCTACTGTCTCCATAGAGGGTGGTTGTATCATAAGGTTGGACATAAGATATTTATCCAGTTTCTGGGGCCTTTAGGTTACTGCAGAGAGTCTCATCTTTGGAGTACTGATGCCATGAAAGGCTGATGTCTCTGCTGGCAGGTGAGACTGTACTCTAGCTATTCCTATGCCCACAAGCAGATGAGTTTTCAGTGCCCTCTCTATGGAAGCCTCATTCTTTGGAAGGTGCTCCAGGAAGGCAAACCCACAGTTGCATCCCCTGCAATTGTGTGCAGTACTTTGCACAAAGAGACTTTGCAGAGGATCTTTGGGACTCGGGGTTGGACCATGAATGTTCTTGTACCTGTGATCTCTTCCCTTTGGGCTGTGTATGACTTCATGCAACAGTCTATCTGCCATGACTCAACTTCATTATGTCCTGCACTGGGATTTGGGGAATTGTCCTTCTAGCACAGCTAAGTGTGAACCCTGCATTGCTCAACCTGTTGACTACTGCTCCATTTACATAGTCAGAAATTATTTGTCTTTTAGAGATGAGAAATGACTTCGTGTGCCTGGTTTTCCTGGTAACATCTTCATTGCTGGTGCTCATTCATGTCTTGCAGAGGAGCAGGAAACACCGTCCAATGCCTTGGCCAGTGTGGTCCAGTTTGTCCCTCTGGAGCTCATGGATGGTGTCATAAGAAACTTAACCAATGACGACAGCATTACCGATGTGCAAATGATGACAGCTATTGGCAGGTAGGAGAAGCTGAATTATTGAACATCATTCTCAGCTTCGAGAAAAACCTGCTCCAAAGCTGCACTAAGTTCCTGTGTGTTATTTTATCCCAATCAGTTTGTCTGGTGCTTCCTAGTGAGGAGTCTTTGGGAGAAAAGGGAATTTCTGAAACCTTTGTTTTGTTTCAGACCTGAGGGCCTAGAGAACTAGAACACAGAGTTTTTATTGATTGATTTATTATTATTCTATTTAGTTTATTTCTTTTTCTTACAAATGAGTAGTGTTATGGGATGCTCAACATAAGATGTCTTGAAGAGGTTTTTTTTTTTTTTTTTTCCTGGAAGCTGTTGAGGTCCTTTAATTCACAAAAATCTCTTTTACAGAATTTCATGTTGATTCCCATCTCCCTTCAGAAGGACATTGTCCTAAATCACCAGTCACAGCTAAAACTCTTAGAGAGAGAGGTCTGTCCAACTGTTTCAGTGGTCCCACCTCAATGTTTGTCAGATGAATGTGATGTTTCTGGTCTGACCTTGGTTCTGTACAGTGTTTATTTACACTCTCTATGCAGGCAGAGTCAATGGAGACATAAGGCATGATGAAGAGTAGTGGGTGAAATACTACCTGACTTGCTAGGCCTGATCTTTGTAGTTCCAGTGCCCTCTTTGTCATCACCAGATCTTCCTTGCACACTTGTGTCCAAGTGCTTCAGGTCCTCTGTGTTCCAATGCTTGCTTCACACTTGCTTAGGAGTATCTTTGATGATCTTAAGGGTTTTCTTCAACCTAAATGATTCTGTGGTTCTGTCTTCAACCCATACTTTACTTAGAGGTCTCAATTTAAATGTGGGACATTCACATGCAGTAGCATGTGCACTTAAGCCAAGGGAGCTGCTTGATCTCTCTGAAACCATCTCTTTTTCTCTTGTTACAGGATTTGTGTGTCCTCCAGTTAAGATTACATGTCAGAAACACATGTTATTCCTTTTGGGAACATGCATTATTCCTGATGGGAACTTAGTGTATGCAGAAAGGGGTTGCTTCTCATTGAGGAAGGCCATTGTTTTCCCAGAGTTCAGAAAAACACAAGAAAAAAAAAAAAAAAGAGTTATCAGTTCAGTTCTTAACCCTTTTATTCATCTTTTTGTCCTTCTGGGCACCAGGTGTGAGTGCCAGGTGATAAAACCTCTAACAGCACCAGTGACTAAACATAAAGGTTGCAAAATAAATTGGCCTACGTCCCTAAAACATTCTTTGCCGTGCAGAAGGATGAGTAAATGATTAGTTAGAATTAGCCAAACATTAAGCAAAGCCTGCAAAATGTAACTAAGATCTCTTAGGAGCAATGTGGAAGGTTTGTTGCCTGTTTCCAGCTGGTGGGTGCCATGGAGAACTGCACAACCATCGGCCTTTTGGTGAGCGTGTGCTCCATGTCTAGAACATCAAAGGGAAAAGTATGAGCTGAAAGGCTCTTTCTGTTCATGTACAGAAATGTCTTCCTCCAGAGTTTGGGTTTGGGGGTTAGTAGCAGGGCAATAAACAGGGTGTGGGGTGGAGCTTCTGATCAAGCCTTTGAAGAACAAATAGTGGTAAAAAACAAGCAAGCCTGGCACCTGCTGGTGTAAGTGAACATCACGGTCTTTGGTAGTTTATTTTAGAGTTTGTCTCTTTTCAGATTAACTCTATTAATGCAGAACTGTGATTTCAGAAGTACTCACTGTTTTTGTTTTGGTTTTTTTGTTCTTTTTGTTTGTTTGTTTGTTTGTATGGTTTTTTGTTTGTTTGTTTGTGGGGCCCAGGTCCAGCATCTGAAAAACAGCATCTTCTGTCACACACTTGCTACCTCTGGAAATCAATATTTAAGCTTTAAAAAATGTCGCCTTTGAAAAATTAAAGCCCTGGCTTCCAAACCATTTGTGGATCTTGACAATGTGGAATGTACAATGTGAATTTAAAATGTTATTTCTTCCTACTGCGGCAATGCAGACAGGCAGCAGGTAGGACTGTAACTTAGCTGACAGTGTAAAAGACAACAGGGTGAAGAGGGACCTTTGGATCTCTGAATCCACTTCCCTACTTTATAGACATTGACAATGCAGACCCCTTACATGAATGTTCAGCTGCACTCCTGAACATTCAAGCAGGAGGGGCTTTTGCTCCCACTGCTATTCTTTCATAGCTGTTCCACCATTGAGTTGCTTTAATGGTTTGAATCTCTCTTTTAATACCCAGCCTGTATGTGTGGGAAGTTGTAGAGGGACTGAGGAGTTCTCAGGTCCTGGTGGAAAATATCATGGATACTGACCTGTGAGAAAGCTTTAAGGGGACAGGAGTTCTCAGGCTCTGGTTGAGGATAAAATTGACTTGTTATGAGAAAGGTACATAGGCAGAGAGATAAGGGGAAGTTGAACAAAATAATGAGAAGAAGCAAGGATGAGAGAATGCAGGTGTTTTGCTAATGTTGTTAGATACCAGGCACTATAATTTGAGCAATAAGGAGTTGGAAAAAGGAGACAGTAAAATGTAGCCTATAGAAAAAAGACACACTTGTTTTGCCTGCTGTGCTGAACAGATAAAAGATGTCTGGGAAAAAAATAGAGGAGCTTTGGCTTCATCTTGGGGCTTCAGCTTTGACTTTGGGCTTAGGCTTTTGTCTTTTCTGACTCCAGCTGTTAATGTCTGCTTTTGCTTTAGCTTCGTTGTTTGGCTTGAGCCTTTTAGGTTTGGCCTGAGCCTCGGCCTGAGTTTTGGCTTTTCCACCCTGAACCCATATATTTATTGTGCCTGTCTGAACTTTGATATGTATATATTTCTGGCCATCTTATAGTTAATTTGTTCTTATGCCAACATAAAAAGCTGAAATAGATCTTTTCCCTCTCTGGTGTTTATTCCTTTAATGTATGCAGGCAGAGAAGTCCCATTCCATCTCCACTTTATTTTAATATTTTCTTACAAGAAAAGTTATTCATTTCCCTGACTACCTTATCAGGCTTTTTTAAGACCTGCTGCCACTTCTGTTTATTGGTCTTGGACAAAAGTGGTGACATTTATGCACTCTGTTCCAGGTGCAGTTCATTGTGGCTTTAGACATCAACATCAGAGGTCATTGTTTTGCTGTAGAAAACACCCTTTCTTCTGCACCACATCACGGTGCTTGTCCTTTCCGTGGCTACTGATACAGTGGGAACTTGTAGTCATCTGGTGTCTGGTTGGTCATTTTCAAGTCGACAAGTTACCATCATGTAGCATCCATTTTGTGTGACTTGCATGCATTTTGAAGCAAAACATTTCTCTGTAGTTCTACATTTCTGATCCTCAGGGTCTTCCTTGTGACACCTTCATCCTCCTCTTGTGTTGATGATACTTCTCAGCTTTGCATCATCATGAATTTCACAATCATGTTCAGGAAGTTTGTGCTAACATCACTAGATCCAGAGGAACATTACTTGTAACCACCTTTCAGATAGTCAGTCAGATACAAGGTACTTCTGTCCTTTGACTAGAAATTCAGATATCCTGGCAAACTGGACATGGTGACTCCATGTGGCATGTTATCCCTTTGTCCCAGTCACCCCCCGCCATTCCCTGTCTTCATTACAGGAACTGTCTTCCTACTCTTTCCACATAAAGCACTATGTCAAACATAACAGAGTCATTAAAACTCACCAAAGCTGAATTTTACATGATGGAAATCACCAATTCCTCTTGTTTGGAGTTCATGATCTCTTCACATTTTGCTTTCATATCAGCTGTTGTTTCTTCTGTTTCTGTTTTTCCATCCTCAAATCTTTTATCTGCCTCCTCTTTGTCACTGTGATCAATTCCTTTCTCTTTCTGACAATGCAGGCCGAGGATGTGTGTAGTTTGGAAGTCCCATTTAGAGGCCATATCTTATCTTAAATCAGCATTGCATTCTCCCTAAACAGTGATTGAATCATTTTCCATATTCTCCTCTGATACAAATGTCTGCAGACACTTTTCTGGTATTTGATTCATTACCCAGTGTGGCTTGACTTTTGGTATTTATCTATACCAAAATATCTCTATTTCTCCAACATATTCTGCTCTTTTCTGGCTAGCCTTTTACTTTTCAAAAAAAGTACTGAAATAGTTAACAGAGTTTGACCTGTGATGATCCCAAGCCTTAATTACTTCCCATTTTTGTTTAACATTAAAATTAAACAGAAACAATGTGTCATCACTTAGTCTTGTGGTTATATTTTTATGAGAGACTTCTCTAAAGTACTTATTACTTCCAGAAACATGACAGCATGATGCCTGAGTAGCTATAAATGAAAATTGTTAGCTGTGGCATTCAAGAATATCTGGCTTCAATTAAGTTAACCAGTATTTTTACTTATTCTTTTTGAAATATGTTTCCTGAAATCAGTATTTCCCACACAGAGAACTGAAAGATGTGAATCTGGATGGTTTTTTTCCTTGCCAGTAACAATGTAGACACCATTCCAGTATTACTTGTTTTCTAATGGTGACAACGTAGAGACCTTGATCAAAACTTCATGCATCTGGTATATAGAGCACTGTACCAATGTTAAAATCTTGAACTCAAGGTGACTAAGTTGGTTGGAGAAATCCCCACTTTCTTCCATGGACTTGGGTATGGACCTCTGATAAACCACAATGTGATGATGATATTGGGCTATTTACACTTCAGGCTATATTGTGCTTTGAATAGCATGTGAAATGCCTTATGAAGAGCCTTCCCACCAACCAGACACAAATTTGGAGGAGGTTTAACCCTAAGTGGAGCTTGACTTTCACAATATGTGCATTCAATTTACATTAAGAGTTTGTATTTCATTTCAGGATGATTGATTGGGTGTCCTGGCCGCTGGGAAAGAACATAGACAAGTGGATCATTGCTCTGCTCAAGGGTTTGGCTGCAGTGAAAAAGTTCAGCATCTTGATTGAAGTAACTCTTTCGAAAATTGAAAAGGTCAGTGGGCTCTTTTAAACATGAATGTGAACAGCAGTCTTTCAGCTGAATGAGGACAAGGTGTGACTTGAGATGTATAGAATAGAGTGTGCTGTCCCAAGGGGTTTTGAAGACCTTTACATTCCCTGCACCCTCTGTGAATGGTGCATTGCTGTATAGGGGGTGGTGGGATGGTACTATTTTTTTCAGCTGGGCTGGTCACTAGGCAAAAGACAGATGCTCTCTGTTAACCCACCTCCCATCAATAAAGGGTTTAAGGAAGAGAGACTTATGGATTAGAAAATAAAACTAAAACAGCTTTAATGAAAATAATATTAATAGAATGGAATAAATATGAATCTATGAATCTATGAACCAAACCCCCCTGATGGCAATTATGTCACAGTCACACTGAAGACATGGAGCACTCATAGGGTAAGTCCCAGAACGGACTCATCAGCAGACAGGAACAGGGTTCAGGAGATGGATTCTGGAACTGGACTCAGGAACACATAGATTGAGGTGGAAGGCAGAACAGACAGAGTCCACCTTAGATACTGGCCATTGAAGAAGGGGCTTGACCCTCAGCTTTATACTGAGTATAATGTATATGGGATGGAATCCCTTGTTGGCCAGTTTGGGGTCACCTGTCCTGTCCACTCCTTCCTGAAGGTTCAGCTTTTCACTTTCTGCACTCCCAACATGGCACACAGGATTTAGCAGACATCTTGTTCTTTCTGCACACCAATCCTTGGTACTAACTCTAAACATGGATCATTACCACTGCTAGAAGCAGACACTGCCTGTGAAGATCTGCTGTTAACTTCAGACAGTGCAGTTAGAAGAACTGAGTTGAAAAGTAAAAGCACTGAACAGAATTAATTCTGTTCTCACTCAAACCAGGGCATGCATTTAGGAATGATGTTCTCCAGAACAACCTGCAGTACTTAGGTCTTGATAAGCAGAGGCAGTTACTGATATCTTAAAGGTTATGAAATAAAAGAAACCAAGGATTTTCAATCCAACCTAACTCTTTATTTCCCAAATGATGGAGCTTTTGTAAAACCTGCCTTTGGGAATGTGACACAGATAAAGCCCCCACTGTCATTGCCATCACCTTTTTCAGCAGGGAGTACTTGCCGCTCTCTGAAAACTCTGTGACCATGTGCTAAAATTGGTCACCAATTCAAAACCTTTTTCCATGCTGTGGTCCTGCTGTTCCCTCCTTCAAATAATGAGGATAACAGCTGGCTGACCCTCCAGTGGAGGTAATTGTAGAAGTTATAAAGACTCTATCAGTATTGGAACATTATCAATAACTGCTTTTGGCCCTGTGATCGCCCATGTGCATCGAGAAGTTGGAGAGTAGCCAAACAGCTCTGGCTTTTCTTTATCTTTCTTTTCATTGTTAATGCATAGGAAAGAGACACAGCCTTTAAAATAACATGCAGTTTTTGGAAAGGAGTAGAGGGCAATGTCAACTTGGGCTGCTTTGTGTGAAGTAAGATAAATATAATTACTTAGCCTTTGAAAAAGAGTTTTGCTTTCTATCTCTTTGCCTGAAATGTTAGTGATTAAGTTCCAAACATCACAATAAAACAGAAGAGGCACATTTTAGAAAAGATAGCATCCCTCTGTGCTTGCATGGCCTTGTCCATCAAGAGGCGTGGACATGTTCAGTGTTACAGAGGTCTGCACCTCACTGTGCAAGACATTGCACACTCCTGAAAAAGTGAGGATAACCCACATGGTAGTTTTTGATGCCCTGAAACCATGCTGCAGACAGGAGGTGACTCTGCAGACCTGGCTGCAGCCTGCTTGCTTTAACATCTGGCATGCAGTAGGAACAGAGGAGCAGCCATAGTAAATGCCCAGTGCCTCTCTTTCATGCCAGCCCCTTCTCTTCATGTTGTGGTGCCATCCTGCCTTCTGATTTGTTTTTTCCTTCCCCACCAGGTCTTCTCCAAGTTGCTGTACCCCATCGTGAGAGAGGGGGCTTTGTCTGTCCTGCAGTACATGCTGCTGAGCTTCCAACACTCCCACGAGGCGTTTCACTTGGTAAGGCTGTGTCCAGCACTCGGGTGAGGGCATTGCCCTGAGTGGAACCATGCTGCGGGGCAACACAGGTGGGACAGAAGGTGCTGAAAAATTGAGGAATATTTCCCTTTGCTTGATTTCACCAAGTGATGTAAACCCAGCCCTGTCCATCCACTTGTGGCCTGCCCTGGCAGCTTCAGGTAACCTCTGGTAGCCTATCTGAAGCCCAAACAGCTTTTTTGGAGCTGATGCTGAGATGCAGGGGATGTCCTAAGCCCAATAGGAATTGGTTGCCACATACAGGGCAATCACCCTATGTCAGAGAACAAGGTTCAGAGGAGAAGTGAAGCTTTGCTTTCTCCTCTGATGGTTCCTGCCATTTATCTTGAGGCTTAAGAGCTGGATGGTGTATCTCCAGGGAAAAATCAGTATATATCCAATTCAGGCTTGACCCTTCTGTATTTGAAATGTGTACAATGTGTGCATGGTCCACTTTTTTTTCTGTGATGGTCTACTAGCTGGAGGAGTGATCTCTATGGGTAAGTGCATCGCCATGGTCCCCTCTTGACTTCAAAGTCCACTGGCCAAGGATGCAGTAAATACAAATATATTAGATGGCCTGTCAACCTACACTAAAGGTCTCATCACCAGTGACTGTAGTGCTCTTGCAGTCATTTTAACCTGGTGTTTGCCAGCTCTGCAGGTAGAAGAGGAGGTTCCCCTCTTCCCTGCTCTTGTTCTTAGACCAATGCTTCTCCCAATCACTCTCCATTGTGCTGAGCAATTTGTATAGTTGTGTGCTGAAGGTAGAAGCCAAGGTGAAACCTTACTTAGCAGAAAATCCTGATGGTCAGTGTTTCTCAGCTTGATCTGGACCAACCACAAACCTGCACTATTATATTTACCTGGAGAAGAAAAGGGGAGGAGGTGGATGGGTTGCCTGGGATGGGAAGCTGAGTGGGGTTATGCTGACCCAGGCTGGATTAGGGTGTAGTTTCACAGTCAGGTTTAGAAGATACAGCCCCATATTTGTTTTCAGTCTTTCAGCTGGTGTGTGGTGGATGTTGTATCGCTGGCTTCGGGATGTGTTAGGTGAAGCCTTTGCAGTGAGCATGTCTTGGAGGGCTCAGGCACTGGAGGACAGGGAATATAGTCTTAACCAGTCCTTGCTGTTTCCTAAGCAGGTGCCTGACAGTCCATTGGACTCAGTGGGCCCCATCCTACATATGACTTGAAACTGTCACCAACATATGGTACCCATTACCATTTCTTGAAGTGATGGGTCATCTTTCAAAGCATCTCAATGCATCAGTGCAGTAAGACTTGCAGACTGGATCAGAACAGTTCCTTTTAATGGATTCTCTACTGTTAAAAGCAAACCCCACTTTTAACAGCATTTCAATCTCCTCTTTTGATTTCCACAGTGAGACTATATATTTATTTTGCTGTTGACACTAAGGCATGACTGCTTCTTGCTGGCGTTGCCCCGGAAAGCTGTCATTAAAAAAAAAGGCATTTTTGCAGTGATTGAACTGATAAAAGCACTAATGGAAAGTTACTCCTATTAATGTCTGATTTTTAACTATTTTTTTTTTTTGTTAAAAGCATCACATTTGGCTTTTCACCTAGAGTTTTCAGATTAAACAGATAAGGGTAGAAAAAAAAAAAGCTAAGTTAGCCAAATTTTAGTTGATATATTTTCATTCCTCAGCTGGAGACACTTTAAAAGAGCCTGATTTTCTTGAGAAACTCTTTGGTTTCTAAAAATAGGATTATTCCAATGGACTGTCTCCAGTTGGGTGTCCAAATTTTGAAACACTGAAAGTTGTCAGTTGTTCTTGGCATGAAGTTTCTATCTGCAGCCCAGTGAGCATAAATTTCCTCCCCTATTTTTAAAAAAACAGGCCACAAACCTGTATTGTTTCTTACCCTGTTGTGTTTACCCTGGTACTTTGGAAGGGTTGTGAAAATTGTTCCCATTACAGCTTGGCAAGATATTGAGGTATGAAATGGTACTGGGCTTCATTTGCTTCCCCAACAAAACTTTCATGTTGGAAAGGAAATAGTTAAAATCTCCATCATTTCAAGGAGAATAAGAGAGAGAGAGAAAGAAGAGAGGAAGATGAAAGGAAAAAGCGAGGCCCAGGAAATGGCCAGACTTGGGATCCTGAGACTTTACTCTTCTGCAGTACAAATAACATAGAATATCAATATAAAAAAGGTTGCAGGGTCACTCCAGCACATCTGCAGGGTTGGAAACAGGTTATTAGTTCTCTGTGCAGCTGCAGGGTCAGCAGAGGGTGCCCGTGAGCAATGTATCATTTGAGTTTGCAACTGCTTTTAAATTTTCTGGATGAAAGCAAAATAACAAATGTGCTGTTTCTGTGCCTGTCACCACTCATCCAACCATACCAGCTCCAGTTTAGTTTATATACTATAAAATAAAATATATAACACCAGACAACACTTCTTGTAGGCTAATTAATCGATCTTGTAGATCTGAATCCCTGCACTTGGCAGTCAGCACGTAATGCTCCTTTCCACCATGTGTGTGTGATTTAGTAGAGATCTCTCTGCACAGACAATGGTAATTGCAGCACAGCAAAAAAGCAGCACTACCCTGCAGGGCCATACAACGTGAAACCCTCCAAGGTTTATAGCATTTGCACTACCAAAGCCAACAGAAGAGTTGCTGTTGAGATTAATGGGACTGAAGTCAACTCCTGTTGACTGTACTTTCTGCCTAGGGGTGAATATCATTCCCCTGCACACATGTATTAAACCTCTGAGAGGAATTTGGAGCCATTTCTGATGTAGTGAATTTTTTCCTTTTCCAGCTCCTCCCTCACATTCCCAGGCTAGTGGCCTCTCTGAAGAAAGAGGACTCCAACTCTGCCACCAGTTCCCTGGAGCAGCTGGCTGAGCTCATCCACTGCATGTTCTTCCGCTTCTCAGGATTTCCAGACCTCTACGAACCAGTCCTAGAAGCAGTTAAAGTAAGACACGCATGTCTCAGACATTTTTCTGTTTTCCATGTGGAAATGGCATGTTTATTTGCAGCCTAGTGCAGAGGGACTGTCCTATGAGTAGCGGTGTCCTAACCTCAACACTTCAAACTATGGTAGAAGAAAGAGTTTAAAAGTCTAAGTTTGAGCCCCACATAGACAAGTTGAGGGTAAGAGATACTTCTCTTACAGTGGGAGTGCAGAAGTTCCAATTGGGCCTGTGGGTTTTAGCTATAACTTGGATCTTGACTGCCTCTAAAGGACTAATACTAACAGCTAAATGTTTCCTTGCATGGATGCACGTTCACGTGAAGAGCAAGGGTAATGAGTTGCATGAACACCTCTAACAGGGGAGTTTTGCATCTGCCTGTTGCTAATTCTTCATGTGGAAAGTAACGATTCGTAACACAGATCTCTCTTTCCAAGGCCCTTCCTGTTCCAAATGAAGACCGGATTAAATATCTCTTGGGACAAAATGCTTGGACCTCACAGAAGAACGAGCTGGCCTGCTTCTACCCACGCCTGGCCTCCAAGTCAGAGACAGGAAAGATTGGGTTAATTAACTTGGGCAACACCTGCTACATGAACAGCATCATACAGTCTCTTTTCATGGCTTCAGAGTGAGTTTTTCCTCCCTTGCTCCCACTCAAGACTACTCCTGGGGCTGCTTATTGTGTCCTTCATTGATTGTCCATCTCGTGGTTTGCATCTCTGCTTTTCTTCGGCAGCTTTCGGCATTCGGTGTTGAATTTAACCGAGGGCAACTCCCAGCCCCTGATGACAAAGCTCCAGTGGCTCTTTGCATTTTTGGAGCACAGTCAGGTAATTATTTCATGTTCTAGCTATTTGTTTGGACTGTCGGCTGCGGAAAGGCTCGTCTCCAAGTTGCTTCCTGCCGACTCCAGTGTGCTGATAAGGAGCTGTGGATCTTGGTGGGTTTTTATAAAGGGACGAATTTTGTTTATATGAAAGAGGCTGATTTTGGGGGTGGAGGACGCAAGATCCTATCTCCTGTGAAAATGGGTTCTGTTCACACCAGGCTGCCTGTCTTTAACCTATGGTCTTCCTGGGTTGGACTGTTGTAATAACTAATAGTTTTGAGTGTGAAGTCCACTTGGTAATAACTTGCATATGTGGCCAGCTAAAAAGCCTGATGGTATAAAGCAGAGGGATTTGTTTCTTGCTATGCAGAAAGGAAGAATGAAGCAGCTCGCTTGTCTCCTTGCTTCACAGCAAAGCACAAATAATTGATCAAAATTGCCTAAAAAGTGATTTTGTTAAAATAATAGCAACAGCAATAAAAATAACAACAGCAATAATAACAACAATAATAAAACCTTAGATTAAAATCCCTTAGAATCCTCTGTATGTGAGGGAAAGTAAAATAAAAATAACACTCTCAAATTAATTATGAATGCTTTCTCAATAAACATGAAATTTAATATCAGTGACTCCTGGAGATACAGCTAAGTCATATCTAGCTCATCTCTTGAAAATATGTCTGTCTGTCCCTTGAAAAACATGATTATGAAAGTCAAATGAATATTCCCTTGCTGTGAAACCAGTCATCTGAGCTTCTCTTCTTTCCAAGCCTTGACTGACAGACCTGGGTGATGGCATTGTGTTATTATGTTATTACAGATTACTTCTGGGGGAACAATATAGACAACCTGTTACATCTGATATTTGTTCATATAATAGTCTAGTATTTGGTGGCAGGTTAGGGTGTCTGTGATCTGTGAGTGTTAATAGAGAAGCATATTTGCTTGTTGTGTAGCTTATGATTGTTTCCTGTTAATTTCCTAATAGCCTTCTAGTTATTTTTATTCTTCAGACTGTGCCTAAAATAACTTCTTTGCCAAAGAAGGGTCTTTTACCATGCTAATTAGCTGCTTCCTAATGGCGGTGATTACATTACCTGATAATGTAGATTACCTGCCTGCAGTGATCAGAATGACCGATGGAAGTTTAGTGATTTTTTTTTTTAATGAAAGGATTTGGTGAGAGACATCCTGATCAAATTAAAATCAGACTGAATTAAGTAGAAGACTCTAGGTCATGTCAATAAACCATTTTAAAATCAAAAGAACAAATAAACATGTGGATATTTTATAGAAGGATATGTAAATTAATGGCTGATATGCATCCTAACAGTCCTGTCTTGCAGCAAACCAAGCAAATCTTTCTGTGCACTGGGGTTAGTCCTTGTAGAGGAAAAATAGGGGACATTATCAGGCACACAATCACATCCTGCTCCTAGTCAAGCAGATAGGAAGAGCTGCCTCTCCCCACTATACCCCCTATGTGAAGTAAGAACCAAATCCCTGGGATTAAATCCCTTCTTCTCTATTGCTGCCAGCGACCTGCCATCTCACCTGAGAGTTTCCTCTCTGCCTCCTGGCCACCCTGGTTCACCCCTGGTGCTCAACAGGACTGCTCGGAGTATCTCAAGTACTTGCTGGACAGGTACGTGGCAAGTGCCTTGGTTCTGGAGCCTGGTGACGATGGCATCTCTAGACTTGACATAATGTGCAACACTGAAATACTTGATGTAATGTGTAACACTGGCACACCTGACGTAATGTGTAACACTCACACATGTGCAAACAGGGCTGTGGCTGAGACCTGGAGGAGCTAGGATAGTGGAGGATAGGGGTGAAAGATCAGAGAATCACAGAATGGTTTTGGTTGGAAGGAACCTTGCAAGCTCATTTAGTCCAACCCCCTGCAGGGAGCAGGGACATCTCCAACTACAGCAGGTTGCTCAGAGCCCCAGCCAACCTGGCCTGGAATGTTTCCAGGGATGGGGTATTGTCATGGTTTAGGGCCAGGGCAACCCAGGCCGACAACAGACACTCTCTTTCAACCACCCCCCTCCCTACCCAAAGGGGAAGAGAACAGGAATAAGGGAGAGAGACTTAGCAATTAGAAAAGGAAACTAGAACAATTTAATGAAAATGAAAATTATAATAATGGAATATATACAAGTATGTACAAAACCAGTACCAAGCCCAACTCCCCTGATGGTAATTATGTCACTGTCCCTGATGTTGTGGAGTTGGCACAGGGAGAGTCCAAGACTGGGCCCTGCAGCAGATGGGAGCTGTGTTCAGGAGCTGGATTCTGGCACTGGCTTCAGGAACATACCAATTGGGATTGAAGGCAGTGTAGTCAGAGTCCTCCTTGTGCTCTGAGAGGGAAAACCCCTCAGAGAGGAAGAACGCCAACAACACGAGCCGAGAGCCTAACCCACCAGCTAGCTTGCTTAGCCTGCCAGCTCAGCCTGTGTGCTTTTCTCTCCGCGCGTTCTCCCAGAGAGCGAGAGCAAGAGAGACAGAGAGCCAGAGAGATCAAGAGCGAGAGAGCCCCTCCAGACCCCTGAGCTTTCTATACTGGATATGACGACTATGGGATGGAATACCTTGTTGGTCAGTTTGGGGTCATCTGTCCTGTCCGCTCCTCCCCTCAGGTGCAGTCTTTCACTTTCTGCATCCCCAGTGCGATACACAAGTTCTGGCAGTGGCCTTGGTATCCTTGGTAGTAACTCTAAACATGAGGTGTTATCACTGCCAGAAGCAGACACTGTCTGCAAAACATGCTGCTAACTTGAGAAAGTGCAGTTAGTTAGAAAACCTGAGCTGAAAAGTAAAATCACTGAAAGGGAATTTGTTCAGTTCTCACTCAAACCAGGACAGGTATCTCCCACCTCTCTAGGCAAGCTGAGCCAGGGTCTCACCACCCTTACTGTAAAAAAAAATGCTTCCTTGTATCTAGTATAAATCTCCCATTTTTTAATTTAAGGCCATCACCCCTTGCCCTGCTAAAAATATTGTCTCCATCAAGACGGTGAGACTGTTCCAGGGCTCTTAGGGGTAAGGTCAGACTTTGGTTCAGCTGGAACATTTCTGCCTTTACTCTGAGGGCAGAGGGAATTGTACCAAGAGATTTGTGTGACAAGCCACAAACCACAAGCCACCATCTGTAAAAATGTTGATTTTTGCCTTTCCCTCACCTAGAAATCCCAAATCTCTGATGTCCCAGCAATCTCTCTAGTGGAGGTCAATGGCAAATGGAGACCTCAGGTTCTTGAATCTTGCCACATCTTCCTCACCTTCCTTCTGCAGCACCAGACCCTGGGCATAGGTAGATTAACCTGGAATAAGCCCTTGGAGTGAAGAACAGAAACTGTACTTTAGAAACTATGTCTTGGTGCTGTATTGGTGCATAACACAGACGGTTTGTTTTTTTTTTTCTCTTGCCAAAGATTACATGAGGAAGAAAAAACTGGAAAAAGGATCTACCAGAAGCTCAAAGAATCCAGCTTGATGTCTCAGGCAGTGGAGCATCATTACTTAAAAAAGACATTGATTGAAAAGATGTTTGGGGGTAAAATAATGACAAAGATCCGCTGCTTGAAGTGTCTGAATGTCTCTTCCCGAGAAGAAGTATTCACAGACCTGTCCCTGGCTTTCCCCCCACCAGACAGGTACATTCATGGAAGCCCATCTGTTTTACCAGTGGAAGAAATTGGCCCCCAGTTTATTGAGCCTCCTGATAACCCAAGCCAGCTTACAGGGTCTCCCTGGATCCAGAGGAAAGCCCCTGTGGCCAGAGGCCCTACAACCACACCAATGCCTGTGGAAACATTGGGTTTCCAGGAGCCAGGAGAAGCACCAAATCCCTTAAGTGGCAATGCTATTGGCATGGATGCAGCCAAAGACCCTCTCTCAGCTTTTGGGGAGCAGGCATGTGCTCCCAAGGACTCCAGATCTGTCCCAGATTTAATCAACTATTTTCTATCCCCAGAGAAGCTGACAGCAGAGAATAAATACCACTGTGAGAAATGTGCCTCCTTGCAGGATGCCGAGAAGGTGGCAGAGCTGACGGAAGGTCCCCACTACCTCATCCTCACGCTGCTGCGCTTCTCCTTTGATCCGCGGACTATGAAGAGGAAGAAGATCTTGGACAACGTCTCAATCCCTGTAGTGCTCAAGCTGCCCATCCTTGTCGCCCCAGAGGAAGCTGAGGAGGTTTGTTGGCGTGGGAAGGACAGGGCTGCTGCAGGACGTGGATTCATGTCTGTCATGTACGACCTCTGCAGCGTGGTGGTGCATTCGGGCATCTCCTCTGAGAGCGGGCACTACTACTGCTATTCCAGGGAGTGCACTGACACCATTCCCCATGGGCAGCCCCGGGATGGGGCGACAAAACCAGCCTCTGACAAGCAGTTGGACTTTGAAATCC
The DNA here is from genome assembly GCA_025447755.1 of Corythornis vintsioides. Classification (NCBI taxonomy): domain Eukaryota; kingdom Metazoa; phylum Chordata; class Aves; order Coraciiformes; family Alcedinidae; genus Corythornis; species Corythornis vintsioides. The sequence goes on along the minus strand of JAOEGS010003089.1, from coordinate 24,224 downwards.
AGTGGTACCTCTTCAATGACACCAGAGTTTCCTTCTCCTCCTTTGAATCAGTCAGCAACATCACCTCCTTCTTCCCCAAGGACACTGCCTACGTTCTCTTCTACAGGCAGCGGCCAAGCAGGCAGAGCTGCCTGGTGCATGAGGCTCTGTCCGAGGCTGGCCACCTGCATGGGGAACCCTCCCTCCATAAGGACTTGATGGAAGCCATTTCCAAAGATAACATCCTGTACTTGCAGGTAACTCCCACTGCTGTGCAGAGCAGGGTGAGATCCTGCATCTGCCCGGCTCACGGGTCACATTCCCACCCACCCAGGCAGCAGCAGTGTCACGTCCTGGGTATAAATCTGCATGTGGAGGTACCCACCCACTCCATGAAGCCAAATCCCTTTTCCTTTTTAGCACCCAAGTATAAACAGGTTGCAGTTTTCCAGTTGAAACTGGACGTTGAGTTTGGTGCAAGACACCTGGTGACTGTGCTCAGGGTTGACTTGCTGTTGCCCACCACTGGCAGCTCTGCCTAAAATTTTCTCCTAAGTCCCTGGGAAAGGTAAGCAAGCTGGGAATACAAGCTAGAACAGATTTCATTCAACTTACAGAGTTCAGTGCTTTCCAAACAGTAGTGTCTCATAGGACATGAGCAAGACCCAGAGGAATTTGAGAGGGGCCTCCTCTCCCATAGGTGACATGGAAGGGCTGGTTTTTGATCACTGGAGAGATTCAATGCTTGGTTGCATCTCTCCTGCTGGGCTCTAGAGATGAGCACGTGGCCTTCTCAACACAGTTTTAATGTGGAGGAAGCTGCCAGAGACAACAAAAGAGGTTCCCAACTCCTTGGGGAAGGTGGGAGCATCCCCCCACCCAAGTCATTTAGCTGCAAATAACCTTGTGTAATTTCTCTCCTCCCAGGAGCAGGAAAAAGAAGCGAGAAACAGAGCTGCCTACATTTCTGCCGTGCCAAAATCCCCGCTGTGGTGGAGAGACTTTGACAGGGACAAAGATGATGACAACTCGTCGGGGGGCTGCAGCCCGGCAGCGGGTGGGGGCGGATCTGGCTCCTTTCATGGACTCGTCTTCTAGCCAATGGGTTAAACCAGATAGCTGATGTCCATGGGGCCAACCTGAAGCCAGAGTCTCCTCTTCCTCATCCTGATGACAGTGAGCATCTTGGAGGAGGATTTGGGGAATATTACAATGGAAAAGGACTCAGGGGCTGATTTGGAGGCGGCTGGAGGGTTCCTCTGCCGCACCCTATGCACTTGGTCTTCACGCCTTAATGTAAGTAAGCTATTGTGGAGATGAGCAGCTGCTGACAGATCAGAGAAGTGCCCTTTGCTTAGCCGTGTCTTGCCTGCTGTGAGCCATGCTGCCACCATGGGAAGGTGATGAGGACAGGGATGGAGATGAAGATGGACCCAGCAGGGCCCCAAGATGTTCCATGCACATCCCATGTGCAGCCCTTCCTGTGGCACTAAGTAATTCTGAGGGGATTGGTGGTTGGCATTTTTTTAAATGTGATTTTGAGAGTTCATCTTGATATACCTCTATAGGTAGAAATAAGCTGAAAAGGTTGAAAAATGCTGATCAGCCAACATGGTAACACTGATCTGGTGGGGTGGTGAGCTTGCAAGCCTGCTTGGTCACAACAAGAAGTGGCAGTTTGACCAAAGGGCTTTAATGCAGCATTGCAAAGCACCCAAAAGAAACTGAGGGACACAAGCCCCTTCAGACAAGAGAGACTGACCTGGTTCAGTTAGGGTTTTTTGGGGTCCAGTGAAGCCACATTGTGTTATTGGTGGCCTTTGGATGCTGTTAGTGTACATGGCAGGCCCAGACACACAGCTGTTTTGCCAGACTTGTCTTTAGGACTTGGTTAGCCTCTTTCTGCTTGTCATGCTCTGTCATTTCATGGCTTTCTGTGCTGGCTCTGCCCTTTAAAACTTGGGCTTTCCTTTGGGATACCTTGAAATAAGCAGCAAATGACAGAGACCCCCTAAGCCCACTAGCTTCTTTTTTAAAATGCTGATTGCAAGGAGAGTAGCCCAACAGGATATATTATATCAAACCAATATAAATACATACTATGTAAACCAATGTATTATATAAATCACTAATAAGATGGGGCTGATTTTGGTGGCAGGAGGCCAACCCAAGCTCTGGGCAGTGCATCTACAGGACCACAGCTCTCTCCCATGGCCCCCATTACCAATTGTCCCTTCCTATTCCTCCTTCATGCCTGTAGTAGAGATTTCTCTAGCTCAAGTGGCAAAGTCTTGTGCCTTAGTTCCTGGGTGCAGGGCCTAATCCTGACCATGGGGTATTGGAGTGGGAATATTGTGTTGCTGCAGAGGAAAAGGCAAATCACAGACATTGCTATAGATAATGTGAGTGGAAAGTCTGCTAGAGAGGACACTTGGGATCAAATCTCTGGTGTATACTATGGTATTCTTTTATTGCCTTTCCCATATATAAATAAATAAAACTAATTGAACATAGAGGCTGTTATTGAAACACTCATAGCTGCGGGGCTGATGGGTCAAAAAAGAGATGGGGGAAGCTGATGGGAGACAAGAATCCAATCTCATGGACACAGGACAACCCTGCAGAGTGGTGGACTGGAATTGGAGAGCAGGCAGAGGTAGGATGGGAACCCCCAGCCCGGAGCTGGGTGTGCTCTGCATGCAGATCACAATCCTATTGGTGGCTGATGGAGTCTGTTCATTAAAGTAATTTAATTCCACTAGACTAGTGGTGCTAAAATGAAATAAATATGGACCCAAAGTTAAAGTTAAGCAACAAGTGCAGTGTTTCCTGGTATCATTAACAGACTTTTATAAAGCTCCTGTCCAAAGAGGTTGCTGAAAGCTTTCATATTGCTGCATGTCAGCTCCTTGCTTTGTGCTGGAGTGTCACCTGGAGGCATTTTCTGGGCCATGTGCTGGAAGGTGCTTTTGCAGGAGACTGTCTCTGCTTTGATGAGATCCTATTTTAATTAATCAAGGCAGATAATCAACCCAGTATGGAGAATAGCTACTCTCTTCCCTGAGTATGTCTTGTTTTCTCCCCAAGATTTTCTGAGAGCAGAGACAACCTGCATGTGGAGCACAGCAGGGATGGCAGCCTGGGCTCTCCGTGGTATAACGAGGTGGTCTGATTCAGTCCCTGTTCATTTCCTATAATTCTTACCATTGGTCTTCCTTTTTTGGACTTGGTCCTGAACCTCTGTTTTCACTGAATTATCTACAGTTATCTACATCATCCTCTCCCCAAAATAATTTATATATATATAGCATAAATGTATTGATACACATATATATACAATAGTCATATACATAAATCTATGATATAAGTAATATACTATATATTTAACATACATTACAGTTTGCTTTAATATACTTTATTAATGCTATTTATTATTATTACTATGGGTACTATTGATATACCATAATACTGCAACTATACTGTAAGTATACTAGAATATGGGATGACTGTTAGTAATACACTGTTAATATTGTAGAACCATGGAATGGTTTGGGTTGGAAGGGACTTTTCAAGGTCATCTAGTCCAAGTGCCCTGCAGTGAACAGGGACATCTGCAACTAGAGCAGGTTGCTCAGAGCCCGAGCCAATCTGACCTTGAACACTTCTGAGAATGGGGCATCCACAGCTTTTCTGGGCAACTTGGGCCAGTGTCTCACCACTCTCATAATAAAAAATTTCTTCCTTATGCCCAGTCTAAACTTACCCTCTTTTAGTTTAAAAGCATCACCAGTTGTCTGGTCACAACAGGCCCTGCTAAAAACATTGTCCCCATCCTTTTACAGGCCCCTGTAAGTACTGAAGCCCACCAGAAGGTCTCTCCAGAGCCTTCTATTCTCCAGGCTGGACACCCCCAACTCTCTCAGCCTGGCCTCCCAGCAGAGGGGTTCCAGCCCTCCCAGCATTGTTGTGGCTCCTCTGGCTCTGCTCCAAGAAGTCCCTGTCTCTGTTGTGCTGAGGACTCCAGAGCTGGACCCAGTACTGCAGGAGGGTCTCTCCAGAGCAGAGCAGAGGGGCAGGATCCCCCCCCGCCCTTGCCCTGCTGCTCATGCTGCTCTGGATGCAGCCCAGGGTGCCAGTGGCTGCTGGGCTGTGAGCACATGGTTCTGGCTCATGTCCAATCCACCAATATCCCAAAGTCCTTCTTGGCAGGACTGCTCTCCCTTAATCCCTCAGCCTGTATTGACACTGGGGATTGGCCAGACCCAGGTGTAGGACCTTGCATTTGGCCTTGTTCAACCTCATAAGATTCACATGGGCTCACTCCTCAAGTGCCCAGGTCCTTCTAGATGGCATCTCTTCTCTAGAGTATCAACCACACCATGCAGCTTGGTGAGGGTGCACTCAATCCCACTCTGTCATTGATGAAAGCATTAAATACCATTGGTTCCAGTACAGACCCCTTGCTACTGGCTTATACTTGGTCACTGAGCAATTGGCTGTAAGTCTTGATATGGTCATCCAGCCAATTCCTTATCCATCGAATGTTCTATCCGTCAAACCCCTATCTCTCCAATTTAGAGGTAAGAATGTTATGGGGGACTGTATCAGAGGCCTAACTGAAGTCTACTGTAGCATTAGTACAGTGTGTTACTATTTATGCTACGTCAATTATATACTATGTGAATATTAGTGTTAGTAATAACAGTAATATTTGTGTATGGTATAGTGGTAAAGTATATGCTGTAGTATGTATAGTAGCATGGCCCATTGTCCATAGGCCATAGACCATGGTCTACACATGCTTCTGGGAAGGAGACCTTGCAGTGGAGTCCTCAGCTCCAGATACAGGACCCCAGATGTGCTGCAGATGTGAGGTCATGCTATCATGATAGTCTTGTTTAAAAAAGGCAGATACAGGGTCTGTGCTGTAGGGAGGTTTTGTTTTTGTTTTTTTTTTTTTTAAAAAAAGTAAATATTAGTGTATTGAAAGGGGATTTTGGATTTTTAATGCTACGAAAAAAATATTTGTTCTTGTGCTTAGGTTTTATGGGTGATTTGGTGTCCTGCTCTGGAGCTCACTGGTGCCAAGCTGCTGAAGGGTGAGGAAGGCAGTACTTGTCCTCACCCTGCATACAACAAAGCATATCCTTGGAGCAGATATATACCATGAAACTCACTTTAGCAGTTGAAAAACACAGCATGGCTTCTGGTATCAGGAAAAACCCTCACTGCATCCTAAAGGCCCTCATTACACAGACACGACACCTGAAGCTGTACTTGGCAACATGCTGGGAAGATGCTTTGAAAACTTTAATGGTGCTGCATAATTCAGTCATTGATTCCTCTTTTCTCTCCCCACTCTGAATCCATGCTGAGAAATGTCTTTTTATTATAATTCTTTTATTTTCCCATTTCTTTCATGTTACATACACAGTACTTAAAAATGAGATCACCTTCACTTCAGGCATGTACCATGTTTATTAACAGCAAAAAATGTATTATCTAGGCTTCACTCAAGACTGATTTACAGGATAAATAATAGTTTCCAATTACTTAAAAAAAACAACAAAAACCAAACCAAAACAAAACCAAACAACAAAACCCCAAAGAATAAATTAATAACTTAAGTGATTAGATGTCCACAGTGATTTGAAAACTTAATAGCCATTCAAACAGTGACACCACAAGAAGACACGTACTGTACAGTTTGCCACAGATTACTTTTGTCCTTCCTTCTACAAGTGGAAAAAAAAATAATTAAAAACACTCCCCTTTAAGAACAGTTATAGGCTTTGAAACACACAAAACATTCCTGTGAATCGGTTGCTGATGCAACAGCTTCAAAGCCTGACCCTCCCTCACAGCAAGTTAAGAAACAAATGGAGAAAACTACCCTAATTTGGCTGGGTCCGTTCCCACTCAATGATGCCCAAAGTCAATGGGGACCTGTTGACTTCATCAAGGGCTGGGTTGAGTGGGATGTAACTACTCTAAAGGTTTGGTCCTAACCCTATTCATCAGTGGGCTCCCCATGGAGCCCAGGGTCCTGCTCCTTTTCCCTCTCCATGATGTCCTTCAGCCACCATGTTCAAAGGGCTTTCAAATAAAATGTGGTATTTGCAGGGTCATTGTGCCAGCAGAATGATGAAACTGTGCAAATGGCTTTTCCCCACCACCTTCGCTCAGGAGAAAATCCTGCCAAGCTTTTTTTTTCACCTTGGTGATTAAGGATGAGGGGTTTTAAATGAGTTTTGCAGAGCAGGATGTGCAGTGTCATGTGTGATGTTGGTCACGACAATGGGGTAGCACCACATGCTGTCCAGCTGTTGCATGCAGACTCAGAACAGCTCTAGATATCAACTAATTATACCTCAACGCATCTGTGAGGTGGAAATAAGTACTAAAAATCTTCATTTTATAAGCCAGAGCAAAAGCAGGATACAGAGTTCAAATGAACCCACTCTTCACACCTGAAGATGAAGTGTTGTGTCACCCAAAGAATGACAATAACAGTGATGATTTCTTATCTCCTGGTCTTGGGGCAACCCTCTCCCATACAGTCAACCTGCTGGCCTACAAATGAACCTGTTATATGTTAGCACTGGGCTGCATCAAAAATTAAGAGCCTACTTACTGGAAACAAGTCCATTGAGAAGCTTTTTTAGTTCAAGAGATGGAGCTATGTGGCCCAGCTTCTGCTTCAGATGTTGCTGACAGGTGCTAAAATTTGGACACTATGTTCCAGGACCATCTGGCTCTGGGTTGGCAGGGAGAGAGCTGTTTGGTGACCTTGCTACATATCAACTTTTCTCAAGAGCAGCCACTGAAGTAGCAACCTGATTAGCAGCACAATTCTAAGAGCTGCAAGCAAGAAGACTGCAAAGATGAGACACCAAGGACAAGATGATGGAGGGATTAACTGCTCCAAAACAAGGAGAAATAATGATCCAAAGGTACACATCTACACCTGCAAAAGCCATGTTAACAGCTGCAAGATCATTGCATACATGTGGGCAGCTTGGTGCTTTCTGGGCAGAGAGGTACAGGCACTCAGCAAGGGCCCTAAGATGGTTTAATTGCCTTTGTGATTTGATGTGGATTGTTTCCTCTGATTTTCTTGGTGGTTTTTTGATGGCCACAAGTGTCCTCTGGATGGAGCTGCAGTTAGGCTATGGTCTTCACCTTTTGTGTTACAAGTAGGGCTTCTCCATAGGCACAGCCCCACTGCACCCATCTCATCCAGAGATACATCCAATGGGACACAGTGTGGAAATGAGTGTCAGCTTTTACAGGGAATAGCAACATCACCAAGTGCGAAAACATCAACACAACATGACTTGAGAAAACCATCCTCTTTTTCACCTCCTAGGACAGGAAGGTCAGACAGGACCTGGGAGTTTTTAAACATCTTGCTACTGAAGTCCACCACCACATAAGACCTCGGCACAGCTCTAGCCCTCTCAAGAAGGCCTATAATCATAGACTCATCTAGGTTGGAAAAGACCTTTTAGATCATCGAGTCCAACCATTAACCCTGCTCTACCAAGTCCACCACTGAGCCATATCCCCAAGCACCATATCTATACAGCTTTCAAACACATCCAGAGATGGCCACCTCCCTGGGCAGCCTGTTCCAATCCATAACAACACTTTCAGTGAAAAAAGTCTTCCTAAAGTCCAGTTTAAACCTCCCCAGGTGAAGCTTGAGGCCATTCCCTCTTCTTCTATCACTAGTTACTTGGGAGAAGAGACCAGAAACTACCTTTCTACAACCTCCTTTCTGGTAGTTGTAGAGAGTGGTAAGGTCTCCCCTCAGCCTCCTTTTCTTCGGACTAAAGAGCATTATTTCCCTCAGATGCTCCTCATAAGACTTGTTCTTCAGGCCCTTCACCAGCTTAGTTGCTCTTCTCTGGACCTGCTCCAGCATCTCAATGTCTTTCTTGTATTGAGGTGCCCAAAACTGAGCACAGTACTCAAGGTGTGGCCTCATCAATACGGAGTACAGGGGGACAATCACCTCCCTTGCTCCTACTGTCCACACTACTTTTAATACATGCCAGGAAACTGTTGGCCTTCTTGTCCACCTGGACACACTCATATTCATTGGCTTATTAATCAGCAACCCCAGGTCTCTTTCTGCTAGACAGCTTTCCTCCCAGCCTTATGTTGCTCCATATATAACCCTCATCACTGACTGGTGGCTCTGAGTCCAAATCCATCTCAGCCCCAAATGAGTCCTTGAGAGACCTTGTCGTTCTGGCTCCAGATTTAGCCCCATCTGCCAGACACTCAGCTTTGCCCTGGTACTATCTGCACTCATAAGTATTTTCTTTCTCTAATATGACACTAAACTTGTCATCCATTTAGAGCTGGAAATGCATTTCCCACCAAATATTCAAATGTCAATTTAGAGCGAATCAGCATAAAAGCAGCTCATGCATCTCACCAGGGAGAGGAACCATGAGCAGCAGTTACACACTCACAGAAAAGGGTAGATACTTCTGGAGTCTTCTGCCTTTAAAACCACTAGATTAGTAATTTTAAAGCATGGAGAGAGCTTTGAGCCACGGCCCTGGTACCTCATAAAACAAAATGTTGAGGTCATGATGCCCGTCCCACAGACAATCCTTCTCTATGAGCATGCACACACATTCGAAAGCACATCTCTTCTCTTAAATGGGGCCATAGAGCTGAAGAGCAGGCTCTGATGTGGACTCAAGCCATTTTAACTGCAACTGAATCATTTGCAATGTTCTCAGCTTCCTAAAATACCTATTTTTAACAAAAGAGTCAGTCATACTTGAGCATCCAAGTATAGAGTGGATGTGATAAACCCAGTGCCTTCAGGACAAAGTTCTTGGCAGTCTGTGTAATTAATCCAGCTGCTTTTCAATATGGTTTAAGACTAAATACTGCACAAACATTAATCATCAGGGACTGCTGTAATCAGCTCGGCAAGCATCAGGAATCACTATTTCCATTGCAGCAATTGATTATTTAACAGCTTTGAGGAGGAGCTGATATAGTCATTTCTATAAGGCAATGAATAGAGACTACGGGCTGCTACTTAGTTTGGAGAGGCCTTTTACTTGGTGCTTAACAGGGAAAGAAATGGAGGAATATATCTGTTTCTGGAAAAACACAGGCCTTGCTGCAAAGCAGAGAGGGAGCAGCAACCAACAGTTACAAATTTCAGTAACAATTGGCATGTTCTGATTGATCCTTGGTTTACCAGATGCCAAGGGCTACTTACTGGGGGATACTCATGAAAGCAGATGATCAAATCAGGTGGTCTGGCCATGGGAAAAGATCTATCCCAAGCCAGTGCTTGACCCATGAACAAAATACAGACATTTGTGGGATTTGGAGAAAGAGGACTAGTTTCTCCAGTACCATAAAGGGCTGTTCCAACCTTAATGAATGCTTTAGGTTAACCTTGAAAGTGGGCACTGGATATACCTAGTCCCAGCACAGAATCCCAAGGCACAGACTCAGCAGAATGCATCCCAACCCATTGTATTGTCTCCCAAGCCACTGTACCACCAGAAATGACTATCGATGGGTACTTTTGGGACTTGCTGAGCTCCCCTTTTCCCATGTGAAGAAAAAAGACTCAATCTGATCTATGACTTGACTGCTCCAGGCTTTTGGTCCAATTCAAGATTTTTTTAGCCTATACCTGGGCTCAGTTGCATTTCAAGAACAATTGCACTGAGAGAGACCTAATTGAGAAAAAAAGAGCTATTCCCAGATTTGCTCCTGCAACCCGCTCCAGAGGTGGCTGCCTTTTACTGTGAAAGAGAACAGCATGATTTTGGCAGGGAAATACATCCAGTATGCACCATACCCCTTTCTTCCCCAACCTCATCTTCCATTGTGTCCGTCTAACAGTTTAGAGGTTGAAATAGGGAATGATCAGATTCCCACTTTGAATCACATTTGCTTTTTGGGGAGCTTGTTCCCATCTGGGTGAATGCACACGTCAGTGGGCTCTGGATTGGCCCCAAAATTTAAGTCTCCTCTGAGATGCAGTAATGAAAGGGGCTATAGAAATCTGAAGCACTGTACTCTGGTCTTCATTTCATTATCTCACCATGCAAGTGTGCAAGCCCCCAATGAGAGGGAAAGGCTCTTGCAGGCTGTAACACACTCTCTGACCTTCAGAAAGCATCTGGCTATGCTAAATCTTCCCTTTTTGGTATCTTTATTTCTTCTCCTAGATGATTATTTTTACCATGTGCATTTAGGTATTTGCTTCATTATTCTTGTAAAAGGCCAACACTTCAATGTCTTAAAAGGGTTGTCAGAGCTTTTAATTAATATCCTTCCCTTTCATGGCATGTCAGAAGAAAAGATAAACTGGTGTTGGAAGTTTAAGACCTTTTTTACCAGTATGCAACCCTTAAGGGACTAGTATCCTATCCCTGTGTTGGTTACATGTGGCCCTTTCCAAACTCAGACCAAGATTAAACAAATGTGCTTAAGCATCAATAATCAATCTAACTGGTGGTGGAACACAGAGCCCCTGGTGCTGGGAGGAATTCAGCCTGCAGAAAGAATAGCTCCAGCTTTTAAACAAATATTATTGCCTAATCTTTCTAATGTCTCCTTTGTTTGGCTCTTGGTTTGCAGTTGGCCTGTTTATTGGTGTCAGCGCCTGCTGTCTGGCAATCAGGCTGCTCCATGGCAATCATTAGTCTTTCCTGTTTTCATGAGATCACAAATTATTATCTCTGCAATAAATTGTCTCTTCCTTCTTGGCACTCTGCACCCGGCAGCTGCCTGGGGAGCAATCCCAAAGCCTGGATGTGTCAAGGATGCTGGCAAGGGGTAACAGTAGATTCCCACCCATAATTAGAGCCTAGGGTTGTTAATGACAACAAGCCTCATTTCTGTATTGAAGAAACATTGCTGAAGATGGGGAGAAAATATCTTGTCCAGCCCTTTGCACCCAACACAAACCAACCATAATGCTACATTAAAGCCAATAGTGAAACACCTTGCCCTGAGTCCTCTGACCAGCCTCTTCTCAATCCTAGGGCCTCACCACCAACCAACATTTCAATTACCCTACTCCTTTCCTCCAAGGTACGCCCCACCAGACCACCTCATCCAAGACCAACCACTGCAGTACAGCATCCACCTTCTCCCAGTCCTCACAATAGACTTCTACTCTCTTCTTGTCCCTCATCCTCATGTCAGTCCAGATTCACAGGTGCCTCCCTGCACCCCTCATACTCAACCATGCTGCTTCTCATGATGGCCACAGGTGTAGGACTCTCACTTTATGGGCTTTTTTTGGTGCCACAAAGGGCAGATTTTGGTTCTTAAGGCCAGATTCACAGGCAGCTGGTTTCAGATAGGCAGAAGGTCAGGGTTTCCATTTTTCCATCCAAAGCCAATCTCTCCAGCCCATTGACTTTGAGAGATGGTGGGGAGCATCAACAGCAGAAGGCGCCCCAATAAACTTGGCTGTTTTGTGCATGCATGCATGTGCGTGAGCAGGTGCTGGTATATATATGTGTGTCTGATAGGGCAAGTTCTGGACTTCTATGTCAGCTCAATGGGACAGTCTGGATGCTCTCAAACATTCTGAAGTGCAACCACAACCAGAAACACGGGGGTTGTCCCACCAGGAGGACAACAGCTCTCAGAGGTTTTGAACATATTATTTACAAGAGATGGGACAAGGAAAGTGATTTCAAAAGGAATGTTCCTTGCTAGTTTTGGGATAGGGAGGAGGCAGAGAAGTGGGTAATTAGATCTGGGGAACAATGTCCTGTGAGAGATGTTGCAAACCTGCATGGCATGGTTTAGGGATACAGTATGGAAGAAGACGGACAGAGATGATGAAGTGTTAGCACATACAAGGTGGCTTTAATAGCTGTAAGCAAAAGACGTGTAGGGTGAAACCTGGTATTGCTAAGTTGAAGTTCCTGGATAGTGTATCCATCAGCTAAAGCATAAACCTAGCCACCGAACATAGTTGGTCTTTATCACTGGCAAACAGTATCTGCCAAGTCTTCCCCTGAAATGAAGTGTCTTTGTCTTAAAAGAAAAAATAATAATGAAGACACACCCCCCCTTTCACAGACAAATCTTAGAAAGCCAGTCCAAGCGGATCTGGAAGCCCAGTGGGGCCTCAGCTGGGGAAAACCACCAGGACTTTTGCCTGTTTCACTGCCTGACCAGGCTCTACTGCTTCGTGCTCTTGGCGGGTTCCGAGGACTGTCGTACATCAGTCCACTCCTGCATGGTGCTCTGCAATGCCTGTGTCTTCTCCTTGTCCACTTGCACATAATCAACCTTCTCATCTGAGGCGACCGAGGAGGTGGAGGGCTGCAGGGAAGAGAAACAAGGCCACCCCCTTGTCAGTCATCAGCTGCTGCTCGCCTGTCTAGCCCTTTCCCACAGCAGCACTGTGGGTGCTGCAAGTCCACCAACACCTCCCCTGCTTTCTTGCAGACTTCACAGCTTATCACCCTCCCTCTATCCTCTCAAAGGATTTTGGATGAAGGATTTCAGTCTGCTCTGCATCGTGCTTGCATGAGACCGTGCTGCAGTGGGAGAGTAGGAACAGCACCTGCGTGTCTACACAAAATCATATAATCACAGAATGGAAGTTGGAAGGGACTTCTGAAGATCATATAGTCCAACCCCACCCTGCTGAAGCAGGTCCACCCAGAAAAGGTTGCCCAGGATTACAACCATGCAGGTTTGGAATTTCTCCAGAGAAGGAGACTCCATAACCTCTCTGGACAGCCTGGGCAAGGCTCTGCCACCCTCAAATGAAATAAGTTTTTCCTCATGTTCAGATAAACTTCCTTTGTTGCTGTTTGTGCCCATTGTCCCTTGTCCTGTCACTAGGCACCACTGAAAAGAGTCTGACTTCATACTCTTGACACCCACCCTTTAGGTATTGATGAGCATTAAGAAGATCTCTCAGTCTTCTGCAGGCTAATCAGCCCCACGTCTCAGCCTTTCCTTGAAAAAAAGAGATATTCCAGTCCCCTCATCATCATAGCTCCCACTGGACTCTCTCCAGTAATTCCCAGTCCTCTTGATCTGGGCAACCCAGAACTGGATACAATACTCCAGATGTGGCCTCAGTAGGACGTAAGGGAAGGAGAATCTCCCTTGACCTGCTGGCCATACATTTCTTAATGCACCCTTCATGTCAGCTACGGGACATGAATGTATGGTTGTAAATGCATTATCTAACTGCTGATACTGTAAATTCAACATTGCACCTTAGTCATTTTCTTGTAAAGAACTTAAGAACTCTTATGGATATAGATAAAAACCCTGGCTCCATCCTCTTAGCTGTGCTGACTCTACACACCTATGGCAATAGATTATTTTCATCCCCAAAACAACAGATATTTGCAGGTTCATCCTTGAGAAGAGACTTGATGAGGAAGAACAAGCTATTTTTTTTTTCTGTAGTTTCTTGAGTCCTGGAACTTTTTCTTCTCTACAACCACTTCAAAGGAGCCCCAGCTTCTTGCAACTGAAGCTAGATGAAGTTTTTAAATGGTCTAAAATCACCTTTCCACGTTGGGATATAATTCAAATTGGTAATAACTGCAGAAAAATTGCTGGCCAGAAAGTAACAATCAAGGGACAACTGTCAAATAATAAAAAGACCTAACCAATGGGATGCTTTGCCTAGGAAACAAGGCAGTGTTTGAGAAAGCTGAGGCCAACTCACAGGTGGCTACACCAAAGTCATATAAGATGCCTTGTACTTCACCATTCCCTCACTCAGGTGCTGCTTTGCTTAGCCAGTGCCTCCTTCCCCCTCCCAGCTGGCTCAGGGTGTCACCCAGCAGGACCTGCCTTTGATCCCTCCCCAGCCCACTCTGTCATGCCTGGATGTCCTCTTTATCTTGGTATGTGACCTTCCTGGGAAAGCTGTGAAATCTCCATCATATGAGACTTTTAAGCCTTGTCTGTAAGCTCAGGAGAGATAGTTTTCTTTGGATACGGGCCCTGGGGCCCTCCCTTACCCTACTTTCCTATGATTCACTTTAAGATGGCGTTTGTCTCCTCTGTGTATGAACCTGGAGAAAAGTCACCAACATCTGGATCTTTAGGAGCTTCCCCATCCACATTTCCACGTGATACTTGGCAGAGGCATTCCCATTCCTGACAGATCTTATGCCTACGTCAATTATGAACCAGGCAATGGCTTTATAAGCTCACCACAACCCAGCTTTTAAACATCAGCTTCACTTTTTGGAAGCAGTTTGTACTCATCTTGCCCAACTGTAATCTTTTAAAAGCACCTGACTGGCAGGAGACAGGTGCCCAATATTTTCAGAATGAGCTCCTGAAAGTATCTCAGGTAGAAATCCCAAATCTGTTTTTGGAGGATCTGTTCTGAAGGAGGAAAAAAACCCCTGATATTTCTTGGGCTAGCTCCCAACAGCTTTTAAATACACAATCTCCATCTGAATTTCTGGTCCAGCACAAAACCTACGATCTCCAGATGAATTTGTGGTATCATCAGCATCCCCAAAGCCCTGCACATCTCTGCTTCTGCTAACACTTCCAGCAAGGCTGCAGACAAGCAACAGAGATTGAGCCTGACCTGGAATAAATATAGCAGCAGATCTGCAGGAAAAATCATGTCTCTGAGCTTACCATGACACTCACTAACCCTGCCTGGGGCTTTGAATCATGTTGCAAATGAGCATAAAAATCCTTAAAAAAAATACATCACTATTAACTAGAAGTTTATAAAAATCTCACTTGTACCTTTCTGTGTGGCCCTGGTGAGCTTGGCTGGAAGTCCAGGGCCAGATAATCCACACTCCCCGAACTCTTTTTAGGCGCTGGGCTGTTGGTGCCACTAGGAACAGGAGAAGCAGAAATGGGGTTTTGCTAATGCAGGGAAGAGACAGGAGAAATAACAAGGATTAAAATGGGAAGAAGGGGGTGTGAAAAAAAAAGGAATTAACACAAATTTAGCACAAATTTGGTAATGAAATGCCTTAGTGGCATTTTTAAAAGAGGTCCCAGCCTGAATATTTGCTCACCTGCCTCTTTGAGGAACAGCTGTGAAACTTTATATGTAATATATTGTGCTAACAAATATTTCAAGCTCACACTCCTGATTTTATGTATCAGAGCACCTTTGTGCTGATTTTATTCACAAGCCTGACATCAGATGTGAGCTTCAGTGTTTTCCAGGAACCACACCTCAGAGAGGTTAGACCAGCTCTGGGATCTTCACTAATCACAACCATGCTCCACAGAGCACACATTTCCTCTACCCTCTTAGTTACACAGCCTCAGAAATATGCCTCAAGTCAACAGCTTTGCAAAGAGAGACAAAATCCCCTCCCTGTAAGCCCTGCCACTCCCTGCTGCTGCTCTGATAGCCCCTGCCCTCCACACAAACATGACGTCAGCAGCTATTAGGGAAAAAAAAAAATCTGAAAAAAACCCCTTAAATTGGAAAAACAGACTGCAACAGTCAGTAGACAGCTTTATTGTCCCTTAATTCCCGGCAAAGTAGGTGATATATGTTCCTGCTGTTATATACAGCTAAAACCCCAACAGGATGTGTAATTTTAGGACTGAAAGCCACTGTTCCATGCATGTTGAGATGTATTTAAGGTGATGTACACCACATTCATCACGGTACTATCTGAGCCCTTCTACGTCATGAACTAGGAATGTGTATGTCCTGTCAGGACCATGTATCTTAGCACTGGAACCCTTACCATCGCCACGTAGTTCTCCTCACTGTCTCCTGAGTCCGTGCTGGTGATGCTCTGGGAGGAGACTGGGCGACAGTATTGCAAAGAGCCGGCATTGAAGGTCTGGCTGTAAGGACAAGGGTCAATGTTTTAATGGTGGTTGCGATGCTGCTTGTCCATTCCCAAGGAGAGATGGGAGGAAGCAACACGCAATGCTTCTGAACAACACCATTGTTAGAACTGAGGACTGGACATGAAGAAGAACTGGTGGTGTTGAGGTTATCCTAACCTGACCTGCTTGTGGTTCAGAAGTCACTGGGATTCGTCTTGTTTTCTTCTTTTCCTAAGATTTTTTAATAATACCTTGCTTCCTATGTACCTGTATCTCTCTTGCTATCAGCTACATAAATTCATAAAGGTCCATTAATTTCTTTATCTCCCAGGAAGTATTTGATTGTGGAGGACACACGGCCAGGCTCAGTGGAGTTTCTCATCTCCAGCCTCACCATAGCTCCAGAATTTGTTTACTGTGCAGGGACCTATCAAAATTTTTTTTCTGGAAAACAGAACCTCCAAGGCATTGTCTTGCTTTCAATTGGCCAAATCTAATTATACAGAATAACATAATGCAATCAGAGTCTGGTATTAAATCTTGTGTCTTGAGAAGATATTTGTTGCCTTGCAGTAAAGGCAGGGTCATATGATTAGCTGATAAGGGAAAAATCCATTAGCTTCTCCAGGGTTGGACATCTTGTCAATCAAGCCCTCCTTGCTGTTCCCTGGTGCAGTGATTTCAGCACACAGTGCTCATGCCCTGCAGTCAGTCTCCACACAATCCAATTTACTAGGGGAGTCATAGCAGCCAAGCTTTGCTCCTGCCTTTCATTGGACAACATCAGACCATGAATTAGCAGCAGAACTCAAATCGTGCGAATCCTCTTATTTTTGGCTGGCAGATTTTACTCTGAAGTGCTTTAGTTTCATTTTGCAGACTTCCCTCAGGCTAGTCTTTGCTTTCAAGGCAATCAAAACACAGCTTGGTCAGCCCCTGTGACTGTCACCCTGAGTTTGAAACTGCAGCAGTTTTTTTGAGGGGAGAGCTGGATGTGAAATCACGCCCTAGACCTCCAGTGTGGTCGAGTTGGTGTGGCTCAGCTGGGTCATGAGTTACAGTGGACCACAGGTCCTGTGTCAGAACCACCACTCTCCAGGAGTTGTCAGGTCCCAGAAATAGGAACCGCTCTTCCACATGCTGGCCTTTCATGTGAAGTCTTGACCTAAATTAATTTATCTTCCCACCACCAGCTGTGAAAAGGGCAATATGACTCTGGATCTTACAACACTTGACTAAGCTCATGAGGGAACTAAGAGAGGAGTCCCTCTGCTTCAACAGCATCTGACCCAGGTCTTAAGTCTGGCGATGATGAGACCAAAGAAACCCCTGAGCCTCACATTTCCTTGGTGTGGCAGGATATTTTAGGAAAGAATTGCTCCATAAATGCCCTTTTCCCAAATAGCTTCTGCTGGTCCCTGATGGGGATAAGATGTTGGGCAAAGTGGACTTTCATCCAGCGCAGATGTTTGCATGGCATGACATAACTCTGCAGCTCTTGTTTTGAAAATTAACAAAGAACACAATGAGGACTGAAGGGATCATCCAGCTTTTGGAGACATTTGGGTCTGCATCCAAAGTTTGGGTGCACTTCCAGCTTAATTCAAGCAGGCCCATGAAAAACATACTCTTTAATAAAGACTGATGGTGGGCCAGAAGAAGCCTCTGGAGCAAGTGGAGGCAGAAGGACAAGTGACATCCCCCTTATGTTCAGCCAGAGATGTTTAATCCACAAGAGAGTTGACAGCATGTCTACATGTGTCAACCAGTGAGAGTGAGACCAGAGATCTGCTGTCAGAACAAAGCAAGAATTCATACTCCAACTGTCACTCACCTTGGCCTGGACCAGGATTTTGTGACTGGCGATTTGAAGGGAAGCTCATCGATGACACTGTTGTTCCTCAAGTCCAGTGGTGATGGCTTTGCTGGGGAGGAAAAAGCCTTTATTCAGAGGCAGCATGTTCCTACAATTCAGTATCCTTGACTGACTTGGGAGGGTCCCCAGCAAATTCTTAATTGCTTCCTGTTCTGATAATCATCTCCTCAGTCCTCCTTGCTGATGACAAATACCCCCAACCAAAATCTCTGCACTCATTTACACCAGGACTGGGGAAAAACAGTGAGTATCTCCCTCTGACTCACAGCCCCAAAGTGAACGGGCGGCCCCAAAAGTGGAATGTGCCTCCCATGGAATGGAGATCTGCTAAAGACTCCAAAGATAATAAATCCATTCATTAGGGAGCTGTGATAACCCATTAAACAAGGACAAGACCAGGCTCTGCCAGTCCTGAGCTGTCTCCAGACAGAACATTTCCCCATAGATAAGGACATCTGCAGGGTAACATGAAAGCTCTTCTCATCACAAGTAGTTCCTCAGGTGGAAGACCACTGTGCTTCAGTCCCAGCACTTGCCTAACACACTGATGGGGTTAGTAATTGACACCCTAATGATGGAAGACCTCCTCATCATCTGCTTGGTGACCTGTTGGGTAATGGTCTGGGGAGGGATTTGGAGGATGTAGGCAAAACTCTAAGGGAAGAGCTGTCTAGATCCAGCCAGTAGGGAACAGTAGGAGACATTTTGATCATCTGAATACAACACAGAGATCTTAAAGCAGAGCATAGGGAGTAGTGAAGGCCAAGGGGTGAGATCCTGCCTGTGACATCTATCTCCTGTAGAGGCTAGGTAGGGTTTGAGAAAGGCTAGGTAGGGTTTGAGAAAGGCTGTTCAAGCACCATGAAAGATGCATTTGCACCATAGTGTTCCTGAAAGAGGAAGGGCATGGGGAAGATCTGAAGGTCTGACTGTGCTTCTGGTAGCAAAGCACACTCTAAGTAGGACTCTATGAATGTGCATAAGATGACAAATGCAGTCCAAAGTATTACAAGAATAGAAGGATTCCTGGAAAGATTTTCCCCCAAACAACTGTTCTCACCTTTCCGGTCGGGTTTGAGGTTGCGGTTGACTGGTGGGGGCTGGATTTCACTCAACCGTCTGTGGCACTGCGCCATGGCTCCTCCTTTATGCACGGGGAGGGAGGATGAGGACAACCCCACCAGGTCAAAGTGATGCGGCCCAGGGCTCATGGGGATGTAGAGACTTTGGGCATTGTCGTTGGTTTTCTCGGTGTGGATCAGGGGTGAGGAACTGGGGTTCATAGGGACATAGTTGTCCTCGGAGTCAGTACTGTGGGAGCGGGCCACTGCTGCCTTGGCTTGCTGGGGAACAAGTGGAAGGATGTGCTGTGAGCATCAGACACTGCTCAACCCCATCCCACTATCAACCTCGTAAGTGCCCAACACACACCTGAGGAGGGACCAGTTCTAAAAACTCATCGCAGAGGAAAGGGATGGTCTGTTCCCTCCCTGGCCATCAGTTTGCATAAGAGGGTCTATGTGCACTCTTTCCAAGACATTGCAACATCCTGAGTTCAGGGAAAGGTCTTAATCACTCAGACTTGAGCTACTTCTCATGATCAGAGTGAGCTGCAGAAGCATGGTTAACCTGGAAAGTAATTTTTCCCTGGGCTCTGGCCATGACTAAAATGCAATATAAAAGGCTGTTTTAATGTAATTTCCAGCTCAGGAAATCTTAGAAAGCTCACAAAAGAGGCTGTTCTGGCAACACATCAAAATTCAGCTCAGCAGCATCCCAGGCTTTGGAGAAGCCAAACTCCTGGGAGCTTTTATTGGGTCAAAGCTCCAGGCAGATACACCCTGTTGAAGCACCCAAGCAAAGCTCTGCATGCAGTTATGGGTTAGGTGGTCGTCCCTCCATCTCTACCCTGCAGGCCACCATGGCTTTAATTGAAATCAGTAATAAACCCCTTATTTTCTTGACTTAGTTTTACAGGACTGGGCTGTGAGGTACCACCTGGAACTGACTTGTCTCTGAAGCTATAAGGTGCAAACTGTGCCTACATCATGGTGGCCAATGCCAAGGCCAACTCACCAGGTAGGAGTTGTACCCATCGTTCATTGACTCGACTGACTGCACAGCGCTGCTGCTTCCATGCTGGGGGTATTCGTACGTCTCACAAGAAGAAGCTGCAACACAAACACAAATGTACAACATGTCCCAGTGCACATGCTAATAAAAGAGGCCCATGAAATAAAAATTCAGGTGGGTTCAGGTGGATTGAGATGCTGTGGGAAGACGTGGTTTTTAGCTCATCACAGACTCCTGGCTATGCTCCCTCCCAATAAGCATCTCTGATTCATCAACACAACTGCACGTGCTGCATGGACCTAACTTGTTTTCATCAAAGTGTTGGAAAATCCCAGGGGTGAAGATGTTGTATAAGGTAGAATAGCATGACACAACTGCGTTAATGGAGAGCTCTGTTACAGCTCGCCTGGCAGATATAAGGTTTGGCAGCCTCTGGGGGAGGACGGGGTGCTAAGCTCTTAGGCTGGTTTGTTTACTGTTGATCATGGGTCTGATCTTAGTCTAAATGTTGGTATTTAGTTAGGAGGAAGTGGAAGAGGGATTTCAAGGAGCTAAGTTACAGTATGTTTACTCTCCAGCCACCTCTTCTAAGTTTTTTTGCAGCTGTCTTATCCTACGCACAAGATTTGGAAAGGATAAACTCCCCCATGTCCCACTCATAGACCATGGGAAAGGCATCTCTGATGCACTGGATGTGTTTGGTCTTGGAGATGTGCAAAATTGTGTTCTTGTCTGGGGTGAAAAAGCAAGATAGCTCCTGGCTGCAGTGCATTCTGATATCAATTCTGATAATAACTGGTTATTAAATGAACCAAAAGAAAGCTAAAAATGGCCAAAATAATCAAAGTCCGGTGAAGGGCTGCACAAGGAAGCATATTTTGGGTTTTGGTTAAAGGCACAAAACAGCCAAGAGCCAGCTGAGCAGCCTGAGTGGACCGAGCCCTGGGGATGCCTCTCCATGCCCATTGCATACAAAAAACATGGTAATATCCTCATCAGAGAGACCTTCTTTGTATTCAGCCTTCTGGATGATGTCAACAGCATTCCCAGTCCTACCACAACCCAAAGGAACCCCCTGCTCCCCATCCCCAAATTCACCTCGGTGCAGCCTGCTGTTCTCCACCGCTGGCAGCGTATTTCTCCGGGGAATGGTGGCTGCCATGGGGGCCAACCCTAAGCTTTCACCAGGCTGGGGCCGCTGGGGTGGGCTGCCCCACCGTGGCTCTGTCTGTCCTGGTTTTGGGGGCCGTGGGGGTGGTGCAGCAGGCGAGTCACTGGCAGCCACAGCCAGAGTGTTGTGGTTCTTGTCCAATGTAAATGTCCTGGGGATTTGGTAGATGGAGAGAGGGGTGGCAGGAATGTCGTAGGAGTCTGTGGAAAGCTCCCCAAACTCCTTGCATAGGGTGTTGTTGGGAGTCTTATAGGTGTAGACTTCCTCATTATCTGTTTCGGAGCTGGTGAGGCTCGACTTGGGGTGGGTGTAAGAACCGAAGGCGCGTGGGAGGTCGTATGCACTGTCCCTGAACTCCGAGTTGTGCCGGCTGGGTTTCGGCAGGCTGTAAAAGCCATGGAGCTGCCCACCGACCCCATTTATGCAGTGACCATTGCCCTGCGAGAGCTTCTGGACTGCTGTGTCGCTCCTCATGAAGAAGGTAGACCTTGTGGCTTGGGAGAAGCTGGCACTCCTGCAGAGGAAGGGGAGAAGGGAGATTAGATGGGGGGACAGCTGGTCCCTGGGTGCACCAAGTTCTGCTTTCCCCATTTTCCAACTTTCCAATCTCCACTGCCCAAGCCCAGGGTGGCAGGAACATCTCAAATCCTTTCAAATGTGACCACAACCCATTTTATCCTGAAATACCTTCAAAATGACCCTGTCATGAGGTGGGAGGTATGTGCACCCAGCTACATGATAGGGATATGGGCAGGAATAATTCAGACACAAATTGCTCTAAATGGGCAATTTTCACAACAGCTGAGAATCACCCAAGACATGTCTGCAAAGATCCACCACATCAGCATGGTCATCACGCATCAGCTGCCTGTCTGCAGTGCTGGAGGGAGCCTTACTCTTACATCTGCCTTGTCAATGTGTTTGAGAGGGACTGAAAAGTTCCTGTTGGGGATAATTGAAAGCCTTTAGCCATGCCACCACCCTACCCTCTCACAGGACAAGCCCTGGGGAGATGAGGACAGCCACTAGCTGGAATTTGAGGTTTGCAGCCCTGATCCATAGGGGAGGAAGAATGAACCTCAGCTCTGAATTCAAATTTATAAAAGCCCTTGAGTTCCCCAGGGTGAGCTGAGCAGTGTGGTCACATGGTAATGATTCCTCAGTTTGTACTGTGGTCATGCCCAGTGACACCAGCCAGGATGAAGTGCAAGAACTGGGGAGACCTTGGTCCTCTAATAACTGCATGTTAGACACCGATTCTCCGCTGATTCCTTCCAAGGTCTTCCATCTCCTGTTTTATCCCTCCTACCGCTCCTTCTTTCAATGATCCAACATTGCAGAAGCCCCATAGGCTTGTCTTTCTGTACCCATAACTTCAGAAGATGACATTTTCTTGAATAAGGTGATGCCTGAATTATCCACTCAGGAATTTTCTCTATCCCATCCTCAACCCCTGCCACCACAAAGCAGGTCTCCATTCCACAAGACTTGGGGAAATACCGCTGTGGAAGTACTGGGACATCAGGGCAAGAGGTGGCAGAGTCGAATGTGGGTAGTGATGATGCTTCCCTCTGAGCTGTCTGAAGCAGTGTGGAGGAAGAAAATACGGGAAAGCGCCAAAAAAGGGTGAGTCTGACGTGAAGAGCTAATGCATATTCACCAAGACAGGGTGACAGGTAGCCTTGGGCTGGGTATTTTTTGCTCACAGAGGTATAACCACGTGTGGGCAGGATTCTGGGGACCAAACACTTGCAGCCAGAAAGGTCTCAGACAGCCCCATTTAAGCATCTCCCCGTGGAAGAAAGTCCTGCCCTACATCGATGTCACTGGGAAAAAGTGAAATGGTTATGGGGGCGGAGAGGGCTGTGTTCTAGTTGTGGCAAATCATTGGGGAAGTGCCAGCCCTACAGAAAAAGCTGAGAGATACTGGTTTACACGTCTCTGGCTGGGCTGATGTTCTGCAGGGACACCAGGGACTCTTGTTTCATGGAACCAGCACGAGGTGGCGCTCAGAAATCGGCCATTATTTGGGGGATAAGTAAGTGATGCCGTGTATGACAAAACGAATCCCTGCTGCCTTTGAAGCTCAGTCTGTTCAGGAGATATTTGGGATCTGGCAGGGTCCTTTCAGCCGAGGACTTGAAGCATCTCATGGGTTAATTATTCAGCATCAGCTCCCAATTAGCTACTATTACTCTCATTTTATGGATGAGTAAAGTAAGAGCTCTGGAGCTGAAAGGGCGGGGATTCCCATCAGTCCTGCAGCCTGGCTCTGTGCACTAGGCATTGATCAGGGTGATTATTTCTGGCCCAGTTGTAGAAGCTGCTGCTGGACAGCTTCTCTCTGCCCACCAAAGAATCAGTGATTGCTCCCTCCCCTGCTGGGTTCCAGCCATTCTCAGGCTCTCAGAGGGAGGCTTTTAGGTATCCTCAGCTGGAGTGTCAAGAGAGTTTTTAAAAAGACTGTTCCATTAACTCCATAAGAAGGTTGGGTGGGTTTTTTTGTTTGTTCTGTTTTTTTTTTTTTCTGAGACTTTTTCTGTTGGTTTTTATTTTGATGTTGTTGGTTGGGTTTTTTTTTTTGGGGTGGGAGAAAGGAAAGGCAGCTGCAGCAGGAAAGCCCAGTGGAGACTGCAGCCCAGTCTCCGCTCTCAGCTCACACCAGCTGGGCTCTGACCACCTCTCTCTTCTCACCACTCCTGTGAGCCAAAACTTTCACACAGAAACCTACTTGCTATTTAAGACAACCAGCTGGGTCCAGAGGCAGAGAACTGCTGGTTGCTCAGAAATACCACACCGTACACCATAGGCTACCACAGAACCCAGAGAGCTCTAAAAGGGATGAATGGCAGAGTGGTGCAAACTCTGCCCATTCTAAATAGCACCCTCTCTGCAGGATCATGAAGTGTTTGAGATTGGAAGGAACCTCTAGAAGTCTTCTGCTCTAACCCCTCTTACTCAAGTAGGGCCACCTAGAGCTGGTTGCCCAGGACTGTGTCTAGATGGCTTTTGAACATCTTCAAGGATGAATACTCCACAACTTCTCTAGGCAACCTGTGCCATTATTCAGTCACCCTCGCAGTGAAAAAGTGTTTCCTGATGTTCAGAGTGATGCCCCTGAATTTCAGTTTGTGCCCATGATCTCTGGTTCTGGCACTGGGCACAACTGATAACAGCCTAACTCCATCCACTTTACATCCTCCCAGCAGGTGTTTATATACATGGATGACTCCTCCTCTTCTCTTCTCTTCTCTTCTCTTCTCTTCTCTTCTCTTCTCTTCTCTTCTCTTCTCTTCTCTTCTCTTC
>JAOEGS010003087.1:20484-51338 GCA_025447755.1 Corythornis vintsioides | reverse complement strand
AATGATTCCATAAATTAAAAAAAAAAAAAAAAAAACAAAAACAAAAAAAAAAAAAAAACAAAAAAAAAAACTGACTTTCTTGAAGCCTTCCTCTGTAATTCCTTGTTTTTGGTTTTTTTTGGACCATTTTTCAGTAAGTTTGTACAATCAAAATTGTACACAAGTGAAGTCTCTCAGTGTCAGTACAATGGCACCAGTACTCTGTGGGATTGATGGAAAGCACCTGATAACCTCCCACTAGACCAGGTTGCTCAGAGCCCCTTCCAGCCTGGCCTTGAACACAAACAGGGATGGAGCATCCACAGCTTCTCTGGGCAACCTATGCCAGTGTCTCACCACCCTCAGAGTGACAAACTTCTTCCTAATGTCTAATCTAAATCTCCCCTCTTCCAGTTTGAAGCCATCACCCCTGTCACTGCAAACTGCTTAAGGGATCTCTCAGTTGTGTATTGTTGCCATAGTTGTGGTGCAAGATTTTAAACTTCAAAATACAGTCTCCAAGAGTTGTTGGTGAGCAGGTTTGACTTGACTAAAAGATGGACAAAGTTCAGCCTTTGATTTATCTGCTAGGGAAATAAATGCCAGTGAATGGAAATTAACATTCTCCTTTGCTTTCTGCTGCAGGTGGCTTCAGGATGATTTGGAAAGACTGTGTCATGGAGTGGCTGCATTTGCATCCCAGAATTTATCAATTACAAGTACACAAGAAACAAGCAGGATATGCAAATATTTAAATTATATTAAGATATGTGGTTGGGTTTTTTTTTTCCC
The DNA here is from genome assembly GCA_025447755.1 of Corythornis vintsioides. NCBI lineage: Eukaryota > Metazoa > Chordata > Aves > Coraciiformes > Alcedinidae > Corythornis > Corythornis vintsioides. Next base: position 50,567 of record JAOEGS010003087.1, on the reverse strand, counting down.
CTTAGTCGGGTAGGGAGTTTTTGTAGGAGTGGCTTTTTGGGCACCATGTAGATGCTCCCAGGGTGGGTGGTCTTCACAGTTTTGACTCCTTTTTCATATGTGAAAGATTTTAGTTGTATGTGATCAGCCAAATCTGAGATCTGGGACTAGTTATAAAACATTAGGAGACTTGGCAACTCTCAAAGTATCTGATGAGCCACTGCCAGGGGTGTTTGGTAGCACCAGAGGGTGGTTGTCTTGTTCTTGAGAGAACGGGGCATGGAGAGGAGATTGTCTTTATGGATGTGATGGTGTGAAGAATTCATAGTATCATTTCTGGCTTTTGTAGCATGAATAATAATATCTCCTGTGCATTACACTGTATATTTCATAGCCCTTCACAGTCAGCTCATAGAAGTTGCCCATTTTGGTTGCCAAATTGCAGACCACTTATACTGAAGATTATTCCTCCTGAAGGAGAGACTTGCTCTGCTTAATCTGATTATGGCACAAAGTTATTAAACCCAAATGCTGGTAAAAATATGATTTCCCACTAGATTAATATACTTAATTCTAGACTCTGCAATTAGATCTGTGGCCTGCTACTTTGTATATAGAAACTATTTATATATAATCCCAGTTAGTGAAATCACAGTCACTTAAATGTCAAAGGAAAAAAATCAAATGCAAGCAAATTAAATCTCATTTTCTTCTCTTCACATAAAGCTCTTCTGTTAAGACAGGAATATAATGTAATTCAAAATACTGGCTAAAAATATGGAGGAAGTTGAAACAACTCAGTCTAGCTCAGCTGCTTTTATTTTAACTTGTTACCTTCTGAAATTCCTTAGAATTGTTTGTGTTCACTTATAACAAAGCCTGAAGAAAATGGGGACAATGCTGTCAGTTTGGAGGCTTGCTATGTACTTTCAACACTTAAAAAAGGTAAAAAGGTGACCCAGAATATTACTGGACAATTTTCTTGGTGTTAATTCTGTTAAAAGTCATAGGACAGTTAATTCAAGACTGACTCATCAAAGAATTAGAGGCTAAAAATGTAGTTAATGCGAGTCAGTGGGTATGGGGGAAGGTAGGTTTGTTAAAGAAATGTTATGTCCTTTTTTGGTGGAGCAATGGCACTTGTTGACTTACTGTCATCTGACACTGTGAGTGAGGAAACCTGCACTGGGCAGGATGAAGAAGCTGAATATTAGATGAACTAAACCATGCAATTTTGCTATTACTATTTTTACATGTGGCCGTGTTGATGCTCCTTTTAGGTTTCTCTCCACAGGACAATTAAGATTTTGGCTAATCTTGTTGTCATATTTTTTCCAGTTTTTGGGTTAGGCAAACTCATGCCTTCCACAGAGCCTGTTCTGCCCACAGCCGGGTTCTCCTCAGCTTCCCGCTCCCTGTCAGCCTTGGGGAATTTAAGGGAGCCAGAAGTTTGGGCAGAGGTGACATCTTGCAGTATGACCTATTATTTCTATTTAAGAGTAGGTAAAGAAAATGGCAAAATTAATAATTCGTATTTTTAAACCTTGAGGGAAAAGTGAAACTCCTTCAAAATATTCTGTGAAGTAGGAAAGTATAATAACTTGTCTGTTTTACTGTCAGAGAAATGTGGGTGTGTTTTTTACAAAGCCACAAAATGAATCTATTCTGGGAGCTGAAGTTTCTAGCTAATGATGCTGGTTTATATTACTTTGTGTTGTGTAGCCTGGCCGTGTGGGCTAATCTGTTGTAAAGGTCTCCACCTCGTGGCTGCTGCTGCGGAATGTGCAGCCTTGTGGGCGGGAAGCACCGGCAGCAGCTGCAGCTCAACAGCGGAGCCAAGCTCTGCGCTTCGCAGTTGGCTTTGCTCAACAGCCCTTCGGGAATCCTTCAGACGTGCCCAGATGTGAAAGATGGCTTTGAGTGGAGGACAAGGCCTTGATGTGTTGGCGTTGTGCTGAGATTTGTAGCAACTCCAGCTCCACACTTAAGGTCTTCAGAGAGATTAAAAAAAACTTTAGAGCTTTGTTTTAAAGAATAAAATCAATCTCATCTTCAAAATCGGAATGTCAGGTAACAAGTAACTTGCAGCTCAAAAGGGAAACCAAAAGCATATCAGGGAAATAATAACAATAATAATGTTAAGAGGGTAATTGTCTTAATAACTCTGTACATTCAAATTCCATTCAATGCATGAACAAACCAGCTCTGATCACTAAAGTTTTAGTGGTGCCAGTGTACAGTTTATTATCTGCGTCTTGCCCTGAAAGTAAGATCTTATTGCCTGGCTCTTTCTGAAAGCTGGTGTTTTAGTAAAACAGATAAAAATGCTGCAGACCAAACTCCAAATCAGTGAAATCAAATGCCTTTGTTTCAAACCAGTCACTGAAAATGTAGAATATTTTATTTTGCAAGAAATGGAAAGCTTCTGTTCCCAGTTTCTAGTTGAGGACATGAAAGAAGAGTCTCTTCACAGAATCACAGGGTGACAGGAGTTGGAATGAACCTCTGGAGATCTTGGACCTCCTGATAAGGCTGTCTACAGATCCTCTAGGATCTCTGGACTTCTTGACAAGCCATCTTATTATAAATTAAGTGTAGTTATATTCAGAGAAAGATTAAGGAATCTTCTACCAAGATCCTCCTGTGACTCACCAGATGGAGTTCTTTCTTGCAGGGTACACGTGTGGTCAGAAGACAACTCCTACAGGTAATATTTCTCTGCAGTTGTGGGTTTTGATGGGTGGGTTTGGAAGCACTTTACCAAAAACAAAAGACACAGCAATAAATACTCTGTGACTGCAAGAAATAGTGGGAAGAAAAAGAATCCCAAAACTGAAATAGTGAAAAATAATCACTGAAATAAACATCCCAAAAAGGCTTCAGAGAAGCTCTGATCACAAGGACATTCACAGCCCCTGCATTCCTATTGCTGCTGATGTTATTAAGCAGCAATAAATTTTATCTTGGCATTCAAGAAGTGTAACAGAAAGAAAATCTGCTCTGTTACATTTCCATGAATAATTTTGTCATGCACACAACAATTTATATTTGAAGCTATTAAAGTGTGAAGATCTTAAAAATCTTTACAACAATTCAGGAAGACTGGGCAAGCAGAATATGCATTTTATAGAAATGTGCTGTAGGCATCAGATTAAAAAAAGAGGGAAAAAAAAGAAATAAAAAAGTTTAGTAGCAATAGTGTCTTTTTTTTTTTTTTTTTAAAAAGAGAAAAAATATCCCTTTCGTAACTGTTAAAATTCACTTTTATTTAGACAAAATGTATCTGGTAGACATGTAAAGGACATTTTCCCTTAACTTCTGCTAGTCTTCAAGCCCTGGAAAGGAGACCTCTCTATATTAAAATTAGAATAAACTGACTGGATTCTAAATCCCACAAAAACGATGGTGTTTATTTGCAGGCACAGACAGGTTCAAAGTGTCATGCAGAGCTTTGCCTGCATCCCTAAGGACTCAAGCAGTGGCTCTGCTGGTCCCTATAGTTTTGGAATGATTATACAGGACAATACAGGTGGCATCCTAGCTGGTGGGTCCAGAAAACCTCATAATGGCAATTAAGTGGGTGAATAGAGAAATGAGGAATCTGACTGGACTGCATGTAGTCAGTTGTGCAGCCTCTATCACAGTAGCAGCTTCTTCTGGGTCCAGTCATGTTACCTGTGTAGAGAGTGATGGTCTCATCTAGAGATGGCTGGAGATGAAGCAGAGAAGCCCATTGGTGTCAGCGAGCTGCAGCTCAGGTCAGTAATGGTTATTGTTTATATTCAATTGTAATCAACACTATTTCTGATGCCTTTCTATAGACAACCTTTTGTTTTTAGACCCAGCAACTAGAAGATGGGAGGTAAATCTAATTTGAGGAGATAACCACGTGGCAAGAACAGAGCATTTAAACAGGAATTAGTCTTTTTAAACACAGCTTTGATAATTTTCTTTCAAAACTCAGGAACTTCTTTTGTTTCTAGGCCGGTAGCTGTTAGTTGCAGGAACAATTAGTCCTCCCAGCTCAGCTAATGCTATTCAGGATATAAACTTACAAAGATCTGCTGAGGTTCTTCGGAGAGGGCTGTCATCAAGTCATACAGAGTAAGGACAATACTCAGCTAACTCTTGGACCAGAGACAAGCCACAGACCATGACCAAACCACTTGGTGCTCAACTGAGCTAGAGTAGAATGGGTTTGTCTCACGTGCCCTGGGGTTTGGCTTGGAACCAAGTTTCTCTCTCTCAAGTTAGACTCTATAGGAGGAGTTCAGCCTGTGACATGGCACTGGCAAATCTCATTTCAGACTGAGGCCTTGAACCAGTGACAGCAGCCACTGCTCTGCTCCAACAGTGGCCGTAGGAAAACTGCCCCTGCTGCTCATCAATGGCTTCCACCACTGCACTGCTAGTCCATGGAGGGGGGGGTTGCCAAGCTGCATCAACCCCACAAGGTCCATATGGAAGCTCATTTTTCACTCCAGACAAGCTTGTTGGCTTTAGTGTGTTCTTTGTAAGGTAAAGCTGAAAGGACTGTGAGGGCTGTGTGGACCAGCTGCAGCTGGGGGGATTTATACAAACAATTAGATTTTCTCCAGTCTCAGAAAATGAGCTTGAAACCTTGCCAATATAAATTGGTTTATAACTTCTCAGATATCTCCTGCTTTTAGTTAGTCTGGAAATATTGTATGAATGGAGTTTTTTAAGGGTACCAGGATCAGAATTCAGTTCTAAGCAAATGCAGGAGCTGGTGAAGCAGGAGAAACAGAAAAAGAGCTGCCTGATGGCTCTGAGCTGCTCAGAGAATCTGTCCTTTTCCTGTCACAGCATCTTAGTGAGTGGGCATGGGTACAAACCCAGTGCAGTTTGACAACTAATTAACTTTCATCCACCTGGAGCTTTATATGGCAAACCAGGTCCATTGTTTTAGTTTTTACTGAGGAAATATAGTACCCCTCCTCCATGAGTCCTTTCTATAGTCTCTCTAAGGGACTCAGTCTGAGCATCATCATCTCTGAAGTGGTAAAAAACCACAAAATAAACAACACAAAAGTAACACCTTTCACAATTACATATCTAGTCACTAAACACAGCAGTAGGCACTGTTCTTTCCTTTCTACCCTTGCCTGTTTAAACAGCTGGTTTTATGAATAGAACACGAGTCTTCTACAGCTGTGTATGGTGGGAAAAGGTTCTCTACATGCTGGTAGGCTACCAAGTGACTACTAAATAGCACGTGCTTTAAAGGACACTTGCACACTAACAGGGCAGGGTCTGATAAGGAGAGTTGTTGCTTGCATTGTAGCACCTTGGTGAAGATGCTGAGTTTGCCCCACGTGAGGGACATATGAAATGACAGGAGTTAGAAGGTGGGTTTCATGCAGCTGTGGTTTGTTTTCTCCAGCTTTTATAGCTGGAGGCTTGTACCTCACTCTGGTTTTCTTTTTGTTCAAGCAGATGTTCCTCCTCCTTTTCACAGTGCCCAAAGAAGATAAAATCTGAGACATAATTTTGAGGGGCAAGATGTGTTTGTAGTGGGAGTGACTGGAGTATCGAGCTGGTGGTAAATACAGAGCCTTGTAGAACTTGCTAAATTTACTTTTTTTTTTTTTGGTCTGACTAAAGCAATTTGATTTTCAACAAAGTAAAAGCAAACAGCTCCTAATAACTGGGACCTGATTGCTAAGACTGCTTATCTGATTCGAGGAGGTCAGCATCAGGAGCTGTTCACTTGGATGTAACACTGGAGTCTGAAGGATGCTGTCAGCACCAGGCTGAGCATCTCACCCAGCAGTGGTCTCAGAGTCCCTCTCTGTGGAGCAGGGTTGGGTGCTTGACTGGGTTCACCCTGTGACCAAACAGCAGCCTCAGACTCAGGAGGCTCTTCTTTCCATCTTGGGTGCAGAGCTCCTGGTTCTGGTGGTTCATACTCTGCTCCATTTGGCTCCCCACGTTGTGCTCTTCACAGGTCTGCATAACCATTTGCATATCCACAGGAATTGATTCACACTCTTATCTGAGTGCACTTGAGATTTTTTTTGGTTGAACAACAACAAAATTACCTCAAAACAGGTATTTTATCTGCAAATTTCAGACCCGTCCTTGAGTCTAACAGAATAAGCAAGGCCTGGAAACAGGGTTGTAATGGAAGCTGACAGGTAACTTGATGAGAAATGATGAATTAGCCACTTGTGTATATAATGTGTCTGAGAATATAACAGCTATATTTTGTTAGGGGAAGCCTTTTTTTATCACTGTTCCCAACAAAAGGCTTTTTATTGTTATTATGAATACAAGCTCAAGTCTAATTTAACTCATCCCTCTAACCCTAGAAAACATGTCTGACAAAGTGTCCCATTTTTCAGTAGGAGTGTCAGTCTCTAATGAAAGAAAGGATGTGAAAAACATTCCAAGTTTTAAGAACATCTTTGTTATGCCAAGAAGAGTGTGACTTTGGAGAATATAGTCCAATTGGGTAGTAAAACTAGCTCTCCACTGCCTAGAGGTCTTGGAAAGTCATACTTGGTAACTGCTGGTGAGGTGCTAACTTACAGCCTGGCAGGATTTTAAAGGATGCTTTGGTCTTTATGGGCTTAAATGTAAAAACTGAAACTGCAGACAAAAAAAAAAAAAAAGTAAAAAACCCACTCAAAAATAATGAATTTATAAATTAGGTGACCTTGTTTTCTTCACGTGCCAGGAAAACACACTTCATGTGTCTGAAAATATTTAGTGCTGTGTTGTTAAAGAAATTTAAAGTTGGATATTTAATAAAGTGAGAAATGGTTAAATCAGCCAAGACTACACAAGAAAAAAACCCCACAATATTAAGGTTGGGACTGTGAGCTAATTCTTGTAACACTGTCACGGGGAGGATGGTAGGTAGTAGGAGAAGTGCCATGCAGTTTTCAGCACAGGCTTAGCCTGTACAGACAGATGCCCAGGATCTGGATTTCTGTTTGTTTTTAAACAAAACACATTTCTTCCAGGCTTCAAAGAAGCAAAGCACATCGCTCTGGAGAACCAAATATTTGTTTTCTTATTTTCTTCTTTGTTAAGCAAACGGCACAAACACTGAAACTCATTTGTTGTTTCAGGGAGTAGCTTTATTTCATGATTTATGATCAAGGAAGTCTAGGTCTCTGACTACAGCTTGGTTAGAATCTGCCTGTGGGGCAGCTCTGTTAACTGGGAGGCCTTTCTGTCATGAAGTGTTAATAGGATGCTGCACCTTAACTAGCTCCTCCTGAGAAATTAAAACTGGAAGAGTTCATTCCAAGGCTTGAGGTGCAGTAATTAAACTCATGGGCTTTAATCTGCCAGCTGCATTCCAGAGGATAGCTCCTGGTATGAGAGGAATGGGATGTGTCTTGATGTTATCTATCATTAGAGTATCTATCACTGACTCCCAAACAAACCTTACATCTGTGGACCCAAATGGCAACGCAGCTGCCCTTTGTAACAGGGGATTATGAGACTTGAAGTAATTTCCTCTTCTTTCCAGAATTTATTCTGGTTGTCAGCCAGGAAATATTGCTGCTTGTCTGTGAGAGAAGAGATTGCAGAGCTGCATTGCTAGAATAGTTCTGGTAGAGCTGTGTCAAATATCTCATCTAAGATTCTTTTTCAGTCTATATGACATGCTTGTAACAGTAAGAAAATCAAGAATAGTTCTTCACAGTGAAAGCTGCTATATATATTTGCATGGCAGAGACTATAATGTGATGGAAATTTTGTAGTTTTTTAAGTTTCAAGGGTCTATTGTAAAAAATTCCAAAGTATTAATGGGACAACATAAAACTAACAAATGCTATAGATGTATTCTGGTCAAATTAATTAGACAGATGTATGATTATGCCAGTTTAGAAAAATCTGCTCTCTCTATATTTTTTTTCCCCTAAAATACACATTTATTCTTTGGATTCTCATAAGAGACTCTGCGCAACGAAACTTTCTTTCCTGAAAAACCTTCCTGTAGAAGAGGTTTGTGTAAAAATTACATGCAAAACATTGGATATAGGGATGGTATCTGTGTGTGTGTTCCAACTGAACTTCTGCTCATATTTTAACGTTGTTTTCAACCTTAACTGTGAAAAAGAATTCGGTATTATATTCTCTAACTTTATTAAAAATAAGGGTAAAAACTACTTTTTACAATCCCATTTTCAAAGCATTCTGTTCTGGTTTACCAGCAGAGGGAGATGGTGTTCTTGAAGCACAACCTAAATTTAGGGATTTTCAGAACACAAGTGTGGTCACTTAAGTGTTTGTAAACTCCACTGAATAACCTGACTTGAAATTCCTGGGAATTAAATCATTGCCAATGACAACATTTGAAGAATACCTTTATAGCAGTGCTGTGGAATCTGTGAGAAACTTCTTACACCCATCAGGCAATGAATCAATCAGGCAGGGGATGTGTTTAATGTTATCATGTGTTTTAATGTTATCTTATTTTTTTTACATCTATGCATCTAGTTTTTGATAAATGTAATTTGTGAAAAGCTCCTGAGTGTAGTTTAATGTACATCCATGGGCATTTCTTGGAGAAACCCCATGGGTGACTTGGTGATTCTCCTCAGAGATTCCACTGCATTATGTCACACACCTCTTAGAGTTGAGGTGAAACAACCTAGTACCACTTAATGGAAACCTAACTTGGAGAAGTTATTTCCAAAAGCACCTTCAGGAAGCAATACTGGAATCCTTTATAGTATCCTCTCTCAAAAGCTTAGATAGAACTCAGAAGTGATGTGTAAGTGAAGCAGTAGCAACACACACAGTTGCATAAATGCTGTTGTGTAGGTGGCACCCATCACCTATAGAGCAGGTGTAGGGCTCTGCTGCAGAGATGCCTCTCTCTGAACTGTCACCTCCTTCTCTTTAGTAACAATAAATTACAGCCTAGCTGCCATTCACCACATTGATCTGACCTCCATGGACTGGAAAAGGAGCTGAAGATGCTGAGGCTGGATGTGAACATTTGTGGTCAGTGGAGATACTTTAGTTTCAGGTGTGATGAAGCCGACGCTGCCTCGTGCTGTATCTAACACACACCTACAAGTAAGGGTTGGGTAAAACCAGTTTGAAAGACATTCACTTTCTCATTCAATATTTAATCTCTTGCAATAGCACTCTGATACAGATTAATAAGAAATACATTCCCTAGTAGCTGTTCAGACAGGCATAAGTATTTCTAAAACAGGCAATGTTTGGGCTGCAATTAAACAGCAGAAGTGATGATGAGTATGGATTTTTTTTAGTCAAAAGAACACCAACAAAACATCTTGCAAGTAAAAAGGAAAAATATAGGCAGTGCTAGAAACTAAGCTATAAAACCTTTTGAAAGAGACCAGCAAAACTTATGGTACTTTGCAATGGAAAAATTGTACTGAAATACAGAATATTTTCACTTTCAAGCATATCTCTACATCAAATAACAGGTGATTTGTGTTTTTCTGGTGGTTCCCTCCCTACAAACATTCAAGGCAGAAAGAGATGCACAATCCCCTTCTACTGCCAAAGAAACTGGAGATACAGAGAAAGGAGAACAATGATCAGGAATGAGGTAAAATTGAGGTCTGTGCTCCTCACACTGCTACAGATTTCCCATGAGATTTTCAGTGAGTCATTTAGTCCTTCTCTGCTTTGTCTGAGTGAAGGGAACTATAGAGCTCAAGGTTATGGAGCCCGTGGATTTTGTAAAGGCATATTTGTGTTAAGAAGTGCTTAGTCTATAATGCAGAGAATAAAGATCAGTAGAGACCAAGACTGCTTTGTCCAGCAGGGGCAGGCTCCATCCTTGTGATTATTTTACTTCTCCATCCATCATTTTATCTACTCCTTTTTTTTTTTTCTTTTTTTTCCCCAAGTAAACAAGGAAACAGCAGAGCAGGTCCCAGCTTGGTCCTGGTCTGAACAGGTAGAAGATGGATTGATAAAGGCAGTGAGTTTGCTTCCGAGCCACAGATGAAACTCCTCAGCCCTGACTTCTGTGTCATGATCACAGGGTGATCAGTTTTATAAAACAAATGTTTTCTAACAGAAAGCAAAGTGATTTCATCTTGCAGATGAGGGATGATTCAGTGCTATAATGGGGTGAAATGGTCTCTTGGCTCAGGCACATGGTTTATTAAACAAACTACTCCAGTTGCTACAGCTACTTACTGCTCGTGTCTCTCTCTTTTTCACTATTATGTGATATTGTGAACTGTGAATCAAACCCACATTTATATTTCAGCTTACTTTTGTGGAGCAGAAGAAGATGACTGAAAATGGGGAAAAAAATTATCTCTGTGGGACTTACAGGTTCTTTACAATGTATAACACACGATGTCTTAAAAATGTCTCATTTTTACACATTTTGCTGAATCTGGATATTGTAATAAAAACATCAATTCCTAGAGAGGTGATCATTTTAGAATCCCAGTGTTTGTTTCCTTATCAGAAGCAGGTGGTTTCTAGTCCTGTGGATTTTGTAGAAAACTTAAAATATATGACTGCTTGGAAGAGTCAGAAGCCAGAAGGAAAACAGAAATTACAGACGTGTCTTTTTTATGTATTAAATCATAGTTTTGGTATTGTGGGCAAAGGTGATTCATTGCTGGTGAAGGTAACATCTCCTGGGAAGATGAGAATCTACTGTGTCTACAAGACATCAAGGCATGGAGATCACTGGGGTCTGAAGGCCTTCTTGTCCTCCCTGCAGAAGAACTTTTGGCTGTATCAGGCAAAATGCCTCAGTCAGTGAGAGGAAAGAAGCTGAGTGCTCGATGTGCACTGTCAGAGTGTGAGAGCAGCTGCACAGCTCAAAACCAGCATTCCCTGGCTGGAGAAAGGTCAGTGTTCACATCATGTCAGGCTCTGGGCTCCTGTCAGATCGTGGCCTTCATGTGACAGGTCTCTCCTCAAAAGCAGAGCTGGTCTTTTCATGGTCTTTGTAGATTAATGTCAAGATTTTGCCATGTACAGCCTAAGATGAATTTGTTTGTCTTTGCTCTTTGCTGCCCCTTGTTTATGTCTCCTTGACAGTCTGTTGGCTGTAGCTCTAGTGAGCTGCCTTACCTGGTTTCTGGCTCCTGATCTCACCTGCTAATGCCAGTGGTGGCATTTCTCTCCTAGGATGGCATTTTAACTCTACCCTTCCCCAAAGCACCCCAGGTTGTGCCCATGCACGACTGCAAAGCACAGAATTTGAGACCTAAAGTGTTATTTTCAGTCTTAAAGTAGTGACTGGCTTTGATAAATACCAAGTTGTACCTCTCATGTGCAGGATTGGAGTGTCTATGCACATAAAATATAACAACAGGGCTAAGGAGAGGATAAGAAAACACTCTGTGAACTGGAGAGATCTTACTATTTATATTATGTACAATTCTCACAGGGAGATCCAAAGCCAGATACCCCAAACAAAGAGTGAGGATTCCCTCCTGTTTCACAGCAATTAATCAAGTTCAAACAAAGAAAAAAAGAAAAAAAGAAAAAAAGAAAGAAAGAAAAAAAAAAGAAAAAAGAAAAAAAGAAAAAAAAGGAATGGAATTTTGAGGAGAGCAGGAATAAAAATCTTTAAATGTGTCTGGAGTTCCAGTGGAAAAAAGTATTGTCAACTGCCTGTGACAAAAGAGTTCAGAGCATCTGAATACGTGCAGAACTTGCTGACCAGAGAAGAGGTGTCGTGAGAAAGAGCTCTGGTAGCTGCAGCCTGCTGAGCGTGGTCCATGGGATCCCAGGAGGAGAATCTGTTTTGGTAGCAGCAGTTTGCTCTGTAATTAGAGAGTAGCATCAGCTTTAAAAACAATCATTGTGATGTTCTCCTTCCGATGGAAACTGATGGTTTTGAAGTGGATCCTTGTTTGCTATGAATGAGAATGACACTGGCAGCTCTTTCTTCATTAGCAGCCATTGGAGAGTAAGAATTTTTAGCTGCAAGATACAAAATGGAGCAGAACCAAATACGAGCTCAAAGGGTGAAAAGTACTTTATTTCCTTCCCAGTCTCCTAGAGTATATTGCCCAAAAGCATACAAATTTTATGCTTTTTATTTGATACAAGCTGGGAGGAGAGGAGTTAAATGGCTTAACTTTCTACTCACCTCATCTAAAAATTTACAAGTATATCCAGGATAAATACACAGTCATAACATCACAGAGCAGTTTGGGCTGGAAGGACCTTTAAAGGACATCCAGGCCAGGTGGGTGACACTCTGCTGACACTCAGAGTGGCAATGGGAGTGTGGGGGGAAGGAATCAAGTCCACGTGCATTGCATTCTTCTGTTACCAAATTGCATAAACAAAACGTCAAATTCCAGCCCAAAACAGGCATGAAAAGAATATCAAGTGGAAGTTAGAAACTCTCAACATGCAGAAATTGGTCTCAAAGAGAACTGTCGTGGTGCATTAAAGAGACACTGAGACTGTGAAGGTGGCAGCAGCTGCAGCACAGGCAGGTCTGTGGCAGGTGGGGGGCCTCTCCCCCCAGGTGTACCCCACCCTGCTCCCCGTGCTCACCAGTGCCCCATCCAGTAACCCCCAGTGTTCCTGCTGTGGTGTGACAGTGGCACGGGCCTGACCTCGTCCTGGCAGCACCACCCTGTCTGTCAGAAGGAGCAAAGTGATGTTTTATTTTCAACTGATGATTCTTTGACAATCTATGAAAATAATTTCACAGGGAAAAAAAAAAAAAAAGAAAAAGAAAAAAAAAAGGTTCCTTTTGCTACAGGGCTTTTCTTCCTGCAAATTTCCAAGGCCTGCTGTGAATAATAGTGTTAGAGCTTCCAAGCTTCAAGGGTATTTTATAGTGGAAAGTGTTAGGCAACCGAAGTAAATATCAGTTTCCACTGTTATGAAATAAGGATTTTTCTTTATGTTGTACCTCAAAACCCATGTTAAATACTATTTGATTTTAGAGATGCAGCAATATTTGTCCAAAAGGGTTATTTTTTCATCAAAACCTAGGCTTGTTCTAACTCCTTTACATCTCAATAATTTAAGGCAGAAAGCACATGATGGCTTTGTGAGGAAAAAATGTAACAGGCATTCATCTTCATAATGGGCTGAAGGAAATCCTGAAATCCAAGTGCTGCTGGTCTCTGGGGTGTTCAAAAGACGTATTCCTACTTCAGGGCTTGAACACATCTCTACTTTCAGGATTTGTGAATATTTCTGACAAACCTGGTCTGAGTTTTCTGCAGCAGAGTTACAGATGAGGCGAGTTTTCCATGGTTTGGGGTTTTATTGCGAACGCTTTGCACAGCTCTGGTTCTGTGCTTCCTTCTCATGACATCAGTGCTGAAGGGGAGAAAGAATGTAAACATCTGTTTTTTATAATTCAATTCCAGGCTTATAACTTGATTAGGAGAAGCAATGTTTCTACAGGATTAATTTTCCAGTCGGAATATGATGATTTTCAGTGCGTAGTTTTAGCATCAATGTTAAGATTAACGAAATGAGGAGGGAATCTAACGAGGGAAATATTGCTTCATGCTTTACTTTTCCTGCTGTGCACCTCGTCCACCTCACCTACCCTCACACTTGGTGTTTAAAATGATGGCCCATTGCTCCCTGCAGCACATGATACAACTGATGGGAAGGGAGGATTCTAACAGCAGCACCAAGGTGAGAAGGATTCAGCTCCTGTCTCTCTCCCAAGTCCTTTCATAGAATTCCAGCATGGTAGTGGTTGGAAGGGATGTCTAGGGATCATCTCCTCCAATTCCCATGGTCACCCAGAGCAGGGGGCCCAGGATCATGGCCAGGTGGGTTTGGATCTCTCCAGAGGAGGAGACTCCACAACCTCTCTGGGCAGCCTGGGCCAGACTCTGCCACCCTCACAGCAAAGAAGTTTTCCCTCTCACTCAGATGGACCCTCCTGGGTTCCTGTTTGGCAGTTCAAGGGGCAACAGGCACCTGTTTGTGCCTGTTGCCCCTTGAACTGTCAATCCAACCCTGGCAAGCAAGGATTGGGTTTTCAAAAGGTACCTATTGGGATGTAGGTGCATCCTTAAACAACTACGGAGCTCTGAGATGTACAGCCATTATACTATGTATATATATATATATATATATATATAAAGCCATTAACCATTGCCAGAGCAGGGTTAAAAGTGGTGACCAGTGTAAACTTTTTCTTCGTTGTCTAGTTTTCTTGCACCTGAGGTTGCCAGTGCCTGGAGCCATGATCCTAGTCACCTTCTGGGGTCTTCAGCACCCACTTTAATAGTCACTGCTAGAATACATTCCTAGGAGCTGAGGAAGACTGCAGCTGGAAGGGGCCTCGGGAGGTCCAGCCTGTGGGTGTCAGACATTGGTTGTAGAAGCGTGACTGAAGCGAGGGCAGCAGGCCACCCAGGAGTGATTTCGGCCACATATTTATAACGATTAAACAATAAATAGGCTCAACTAAGCCTGCTAAGGATGAGTTCGCGTTAGTATTGCCTTCCTCACCCTCCACAGGTGAAAGCACAGATCCCGCTCAGCGACGGGCCGATCCGCTCCTCACCCTGCGGCGCCCCGTTCTCGCCGGGGCGGGGCCCGGGCCGAGCGGGCGTCCAGGTGCCAGGTGCGAGGGGCGGCCCTGGCCCGCCCCGCCTGCGGCCGCCGCGGGAAGGGGGCCCTGAGGTGAGGGGCAAAGGCCGCCTTGGGCCACGGGAGGCGGGGCCGGCGCTGGGCCGGAGCCGGGGCGCTCGTCGAGCTGTCCGCAGCCGAGGCTCCTGAGGCGGCGGCCTCAGCATCAGCTACTCCGCGGTATGACCGGGGCTCGGCCCTCTCCCTCGGGGCGGCGCTGCCCCAGCCCTGCCCGGTGAGAAAGGCGGAGCGGGCCCGCGGCGGCGCGCAGACAAAAGCTGCGGCGCTTCCTGCCCTCCGCGCTGAAGGGAGAGGGCGGGCGGTGGGCACCGGTCTCCGCGTTCGCCGGGCCGGGCGTTACACGTTGCCCTTCTCGGGACGTGCGCTGCCTGTCGGGGAAGATGGTTTTCGGCGGGGGTAGCGGAGCGTGGGGAGCGGGTCTGGGCGCGGTGCTGCTGCTGCTGCTGCTCGCCCTGTGCCCCCGCGCTGCCCCCGAGCCCGGCGGCGAGGCGGTGCCGGAGGGAGCCTCTACCCTGGCCTTCGTCTTTGATGTGACGGGCTCCATGTACGACGACCTGGTTCAAGTTATCGAGGGAGCATCCAAAATCCTGGAAACGTCGCTAAAAAGACCCAAGAGACCACTTTACAACTTCGCATTGGTGCCTTTCCACGACCCAGGTAGAGGGTTTGGCTGGGAGGGGTGAGCGGGAGCCGGGCAGGGGTCCCGCCGCCGACACTCCGGGGTGGGCTCGGGGAAGGAAGGGACAGGAGAAAGAAAGGCAAAAGAAAGCCGGGGAGCACGGGAAGGAGCGCAGAGGAGCTCTGCCCCGGGCTGCCTCTTCCTTCGCAAAGGTTGGTTAAGAGCCTCTCGCATCCCAGCCGTGCGCGCCCCACGGGGCTCGCCGCGCCTCTCGCTTTGTGAGCCCTCTCCGTGCGGACAGATGCCAGCAGACCTTTCAGGTGGACTCCTAAGTGCGTCCTATGCACCGAATAGTAGATTAGGGATCAAATACTCTTTTCAATAATTCTTATACGAGCCGAAAGTGGTTTCGGTGAGCTGCTCTCCTAGCAGGGAACACAAGATACTAGTAACAAAGCTGCTGAGGTGTTTTTTTTCAGTGTCCTGTGGGAATACGCTTATGAACACAGAGAATACAGTTGCACTTTCCCCCCAGTCTTCCAGTCCCATGTTTGCATTCAGAACTTGCACCAAAATGATGCACAAGCTTTACATAGTGCGTTGGGTTTTTTTAATGAGTTTATTCCTTTCCCTCATTTTACCTTTTCCTCCTTTTTTTTTTTTTTCTTCCCCCCTTGCCATTATACATTGCACGTTCCTCTCTTTCAGCATCTGTTTTCTATTCCCTTCCTATCCCTTTTCTCTGGCTTTCTTCCTTTTTCCTTGTCAAATATCTTCTGGTGACTTGAAGAGGAAATAGGAACAGGATGCCCCAGGCTGGTGATGTGCAATGTACTATGCAGTAAAAACCCCTTTTAAAAATCAAAGAGTGGGGAAAAAGCCCTTGAAAATTACTTTTCTGGTTCTAGTTTCTATGGCATATCTCAGGATATGATTTTCCAGCAGTCAGTTCTTAAGAGTTCAATATTTGCAGGGCTGTCATCAAGTGAAAACAGACACCCCTTCTGTTCCCCCCAGTCATAGATACGTCTGCGTACGAGATATGTGTTTGCTTTTGTTATAAATACCTTAAACTGAGTGCTTGGAAAAGAACATGAAGCCTGTCTTTGCAAATTTTGCTGTTTATTATCTATAAGTTCCTTTTCTTTTCCAACCCTCTCTTATAATGACTCCCTCATTTTCTTTTTTTTTTTCTGTTTTATGGAACAAACATATATGTGACTTTGTGCCACAGCATCATGCCACAGAAGTGAGCAACAAGAAGATTTTGGTCGAGTGTAGAGCTTAGAGCTCTTTTAGGTCCTTTTGGGAAATGAAGCTGACAGTTCCCCTTGGAGTTCTTTCCCCTTGGATGGGGCAGAAAATTGTCGTCTCTTTGCACATCTTCCTTTCAGTGATTCACTGTAAGAATTGATAGGACTCTATTTTAGAGGGCTTGGGCTTGCACACCAACCGTGGGAGCAAGATGATGACCTTGAATAGTGCATTTCTAGTTTGCAGGGTTGTGTGGCTGGTCCTTTGTTCTTGTGGGTCTGTGGTAGAAAGAACTTCCAACTTGAGTGAGTAGTTCCAATGCTTGGCTCTCATCACAGGCTACTTTCAAAGCCTTCAAGAGCTATGCTTTTCTTTCTCATCCCACAGGTTGTTCTCCTCCTCGTTCAGCTTTTCTGCACATTTTCTCCTTTTCATTCCTTTTCTCCCATCTCCCTGACCCTCTTGCTTCCACTGGCTCTCCAGGATCTTTGCCTCTCTTACAGCCTAGGCTGTGCTCTGCTCTGCACACTCCTCACCCAAAACAGATCCTCTGCTATCTTCCTCTGCTTGAATTGCAGTATTTCCCCTCACAGGCTCCTCGCTTCTTTGCCTCCTCCTCAGTTCCCTCCCTTTCCACGGGAGACCCTTTCCCTGGCAAACGGTGGCTCTCATTCAGTAGAGTAACAGACTGTAGACCTGCAGAGAGCTGACCTGTATGCCAAAGCCCTGCTGGCAGCACACGGTGGTGGATCTTGTTACACATCTCCCCATGGAAGCCCAGCTTCCCTGCACGGCTCAGTGTGATGGATAACTTGTGAGGCTGGAAAGCTGCTGGAAAGAGGAGAATGTTCATTTTAAACATCATTTCATCTTAGTTTCTGAAAACTATTTCTCTCTGTCTTTCTCCAAGTTAGAAGGACACACCCCAGACCAGTGTCTTGAATGTTATGGATGTAGCAGTTCAGCTGCAGGTAATCTGGTACCTTCCTCCTGATGATCACCAAGCCTAGGTGTGTGAAAAGAAAAATGCAAGTAATACTGTTGTGACAAGATCTTCAGCATCTTTTGAACTAAGAAGAAGAAACTTTTCTTAAAAACCCAATTAAAAATACCACTTACCTTGTTTTTCAGTGTCCAATTCATTCATGTTCATTCTGAAGACTGCTCAGATCATAAATTTAATGAGATTATTTCCCCCCCAAGTTGCCTTATTTGCTCAACTGATAATTTTTTTTCAAAAATGAACTGTGTATGGAGGAGTGCAATGTATAGGTGGACTTCAGCTCTAAGGAACTGCTTCTATAAAGCTGCCCTGATCCAGATACACTATTGATGGATAATTACAGTTTCAAGTTGGTGTGGAGTTGCCTCTTAAGTCTCTGGGTTCCTGATTTATGCAGCTCACTGAGGAGTGCCCCAGGCATTTGCTTTCCAGCACTCTGTGGTCACACTGGTTTGTGAAACAGCTCAAGTGCTTTCTAAGGCTGAGCTGTGACAAGGAGAGTGCATTCAACAAAACCACACATCATCTCTCTTGGAAGGGTACTTGACATCACACAAGGTACAGCTGAACTGGGAATAATTTGAGTTATTTAAAAATCCTCCTATGTTCTACTGGCCTGTGTTCTTACAAACACATTAATGCTGCCTTCTCATCAGCCAGCACAGTGTGGTCTTTGATGGTAGATGGCCTGGTAATGACAGGGTGCTCAGATTCTGGTATTTGGGGAGAACAGTAATAATGAACAAGTATATTTTTTTTTTTTTTTAGTATCAGACTGGAGTTGTTTTGGCATAGAATCAAAAAAAAAAAGTATACTGGGTTTGACATTCTGCTCCTGCTGTCCCATCTGGTGCTATGCTGAGATCTCCCCTCTGAAAAAGCCTTTTGTTTTGGATTCTGCTTCGTGTGTCAGCATCTGCAATGCTTTCACAGATGACAGGAATCTTTCTATTGTGGCTGTTCAATGCCTAGGCTCCATCACACGAGTTTTGTAGACAGTGAAAATGGCTGGTGACAAAGAAATCTCATGCCAGGTTTGACTGGGGATAACTTGGGGAAAAAAAAAACCAACACAACAACAAACCCAAACCACCCCAACCAACAAAAAAAACCCAAACAAACCTCCCCCCAACACCTATGTCCCAAAATAAGAGGAGGTGGCACAGGAAAAGTTTGAATGGGAGCTGAAACTTTAGCTCAGCAAATGTTTTTGTAGTTGTGGTGTGGGTCCTGATCTCCCCCTGACCCCACTGCACCCTGTGGAAATGGGTCTGGACTCAGAATGTCTCCATTGAACATCTGTGGCCAGGTTTTCCATTTTTAATTTGCTTTATGCCATTAAGGAATTTTGGAATGGAAAATAAGCCTAAGAGGACAAAGTCATCCCTAGCATTTTTCTGTAAAGCTAATGGAATTACACAAGTCCAAACTTTGACTCCACGTGTTTGTAATCACACATTCCTGTAGTGTCAAGGACTGTTTGAGACCAAACTACAGTAATTAATTTTAATTGCAAGAAAAATGAAGGGAGTCTATAACCTCTGGACTTCCTAGTGCACAGGATGATGTTTGCCTGTTAATTCTCTATGTCTACAAATCTAATATGAGCATCTCCTCACAAATCCAAGGGAACATATTGCCTAGGTCAGAAAATGTGAATGCTGCTGTGTTCAGATGGGGAAATAGATTCATAGATTCATAGATATTAGGGGTTGGAAGGGACCTAGAAGATCAAATAGGATTGACCTAAAGTCATCCACCTAAGGTCACATGGTAAATGTAGGAGAACTAGAAATACAATATTTTCTTCTTTGTCCTTGATCCCACTCCTCTTTTTTTAAGAGTCAAGCTCTGATTACATCATGGAGTAGAGGCACATAATTATATTTAACTTTGCAAGCCTGTTAACTAAAGAGTTGTAATATTAGATCCATAACAATGGTTAGGCAGCTGAGCCACATCCCAGCTTGGAGCAGGTTCAGAAGGTCAGATGAAAGGTCTGAGAACTTTGGGTTTTTCAGGTCCTGCTAGTTTTATTTAGAAATTATACTGAAGAAGAAATAATGTTTTTTCCAGAGGAGGAATGTAAGAAATTAAAATTAATGGAGTTATATATTTATATAATTATTTTTTTTTTCAAACTTCCTGATATAAAAAGTCCTGTGGTTCTACAAATGGGTAATAAAGAGAAGTGGAAAGTCATGTTCAGAAGTGCAGACATTTTCCTTTACGTGTTCTACCTTGGAAAAGACACTTGAGTGATGAAGAATAAATTGTCCTCTGAGTGTAGTGACAAAACTTCCACCCGTGCTCCTCTGGAATTCTTCCTGGCTCTAATTCCCCTGCAGTGCTGTGTGCTCAGCCTTCCAACACCAGCCAGCTCTTTGTGGCTGCTGTATCTACAGGTACCAGTGTTGCTGCCCCTTCAGCAGCAGCAGGTTCCTTACCTTGGACTCCTGGCTGCTTTTCTCTACCACGTTGCTCTGCTCTGAGCCTTTGACATTCTTCTGCCCTGTGAGGTCTTTGTCCTCAGGCTTTACCCTTTAGATTTATATGTGGCTGTTAAGTTTTGCAGCCAGAGGCTGAATGTATATAAATCAGCTGTCCAGTTTTCTCATGTGGGAGAAGCTGGATGGTCTGGTGTAGCCTGAAGAAGGAGGTTATTGTCTGCAGGATTCCCTCTTCTCCCTTTTGGGGGAGCAGACATGCTTCAAGACTCTAGTAGTTTTACTGAAGAACAGCCAGTTGAGACACTGCTGGGCAGCAGTTTCCAAAGCAGGGAGGACAAGTGTGAGGGAAAGATAGATGGTATTTTTGTACTGGTATCTGGAGCCAGCATGGGAAGAGTCTGGGAGCTCCCATGCTGTGCCTCTCTGAAGTTCACTGTGGGGATGGTGCAGGTCTCATTCTGTGGGTGTCATGGTGTTGTGGGCAAGTAGTAACAGTTGTTTGAGGTTGGTCTGTTGTAAGCCACCTTGTGATGTGGTATGAGACATCCAGCACTGTGTGGGTGCAGTAAGTTGTGTCTTACTTGCATTTTGATTGCCCTGTGGTGGAAGCAGAGGGGTTAGAGAAGAGGTGGGGAAGGGAAACTGCCAGTGTTTTTGCAGCATGTCCTTTGTTTAAGGATCAGAGAGGTTCAGAGGGTTGCTGCTGTGTGCACATGGCCTGGACAGACCTCATGTCAACCTGTTGTGTTCTGCAAAACCACACACAGTGAGGTGGAAATGGGAATATCTTGGTCTGTTCTGGGTGGGTCTTTGGGCAGTAGGTCTCCCTTCCCACATTCAGCAGGTCTCTTCCATTCCTCATCAGATAAATCTGAAAGCTGTCTAATTTTGAACTAGGCAAATTATTAGGTTGGCCAGGAGGAAAAACCAGCTGCCAGTGAAGCTCCTGTGAGCAAGTGTGGAGCAAACACTGGGTTGTTGGCAAAATCCCATTGGTTTTATAGGGGGGAGAGAGAAGAGTTGTTCCAACTCTGTTAAGTAAGGTCAAAGAGAATTATTCTCTGAGCTTAATTCAGGTCGTTGTCTTATTCTGAGAGTAGAGTGGGTTTCATATTATTTCCAATCCAAAGTGGGGAAAAAAATTTTGTGCTAATCTGACAAGTCCAGTGTCACTGTTCTGGTGCAGTAGCTCTACCCATGCACCACAGAGTATCAGGGTGAAGTTGCAGCTGATCTTCCAGAGTAGTGATCTTGGCTGGCCTCAAACTTCTCAATGTCCTCTCTGAAAAACTCCAGGTTGTGTAAAGGTGTTGGTTGTTTTTGGGGTTTTTTTTTTGGGTTGGTTTATCTTGGCCTCCCTTAGCTCTACAGTGACAGCAATGATGAGTGCACATCCACGTTGTTTTCCTTTTGTGTTTTAGGAGATGTAAATTTACAACTGTTCAGTGCTGTTTCAGTTTGTCTGAAGACAAAAACACCCAGCACTGGACATGGTAACTGTTAATCTGCCCCTTTGTGCTGTAGCTGTTGAAGTGTTGCTGTTACTTACTCACTGGTGACAATTTCAGCAGCAAATACTCTTTTTCTTAAAGCTCAAATGCCACTTTACATCATTGCAACTACTACTAAGTTTTATTATTACTCTCATCAGTTGAATGGCAATCACCAATACTAGAAAAGAGTGAACAACTCCGAGTTGTTAAGGATAAAGCCTAAAAGGACCTACAGGTATTTTCCATCTCTGGAAATAAGAGTTTTGAAACCTTATTGTCACCCTTAATGGAGACATTGTGACACCTCCTATAAAATCCATTCTGTGGCTGTTCTTTTGTTCCTCTGGAAGCATTTATCTGGGGTCCCTCTAAAAGTGCCTGTTTATGTAGATGACTGGAGGCAGCAGTGCCACTGCCAGAGCCTCCAAAATCTGAGGGCCAAAATGTTGATGTCAGCCAAAAGTCTGCTAGAGCATCACAACTTATTTTTCTACTGTGTTAACTCTGCCTGCTCAGCTCTGCATGGTAATATTCCCATTCCCAGAACAATGGGAATATTAACTCCAATTTGTGAATCTTTTTTTTTTTTTTTTTGCAAGGGAAAGGATTTTTATCCCCCTTTTCACTTGAAGCTGCAGCAAAGATTGTCTTTTCCGTAGGAAAAAAGTGACAATGCCTCAAATATGTCATTCTCTTCTGCTTTGCATTAGGAATTATTTTTCATGTTACATTTGAAATTGTTGCCTACTGAACAAGCTACTTGTTGTGCTTTGCTTCTCTGTCCCCAGCTCCAAGTGGTGACAATTGCATGGAAAGCTCTGTAGCTCGTTAGTGATGCAGCCCAACCTTGGAGTGTCCCAGGAAGGATTGCTGATGTCGTTCAGCAAAGCAGGCTGGTGGTGCATTCCTGCTCTCTGGCCTTGCTGCAGTGCAGATGGAGGGGGATTTCTCCAGAACAAACACTTCTCCTGGTGCTGTTTCTCAAGCCCCAGTTGCTAATGCAGTGCCACTGCCTGCTCAGCCACTGTGTGCAGTGGGGTAACAAGGAGTTGTGCAGAGTGTTAAATTCACTCCCCGCTGCAGTGGTTTTTAACATGAGGACTTTCTATCAGATGCCTGAGAATCTTTGCAGTGCTGGTGTCCCACTGTGCACCTGGAAGACTTTCACTTCCCAGAATAGCAGGATTGCCTTCACATCCCTCAGTGCTGCTGTGTCTTCTGAAGACTAGTCCACAGGAGGATACTGACTTCTCTGGAAGATCCCACACCTTGCTGAGAAGGGAAGGGTAATGTGCAGGTTCTGTGACTTCCATTGCAAATAGCACTGTGTCTTTAGATCATCTGCAGTGGACTGGACCTGTGGAGAAGCCCCTCATCACTGTTGTTAGGGTCCCTGGTGTACAAGTGCAGGTCTACATCCAAAATAGTCATTTGAAGAGTGAATTCACAAATCCACACAGTGACAGTGTGAAGCTTTGGTTGGTCTTTGGGCTGCTGCTGTTCTGTCCAAAAAGGTTTTTCCCCTGCCATCCCATTGCAGTCTGCTGCCCCATCATTCCTGCTACTTTGCTGATTAATCTCAAAGTAAATATCCAACAGGTTGTGGAGTCTCCCTCTCTGGAGACATTCCAAACCCACCTGGACAATGGGATCCTGGGCAGCCTGCTCTGGGTGACCCTGCTGGTATAGGGGGCTGGGACCTGAGAGTGAGGGGACTCCATTTAGTGGTACAAATTATGCTTGAACTTTTCTTAACCAACAAGGAGCAAAATGAGTTTGTATTGGGTTGGTGCTTTGCTGTGTCTGTGCCATGGGAAGCTCAGAGCTGTTTCTGTTACTCTGTGTGCACCTGAGGGATGGTCTCTGCTCTTTTCACTTGTGCTTTACACTTTCTGTGTGTGTATTGAGTGGATTCAGTTCAATTGAGGATCTGGATAAACTGGATTAAGGAGCATGGAAAAGGAGCAGATACTTCATTTAGTTAATGGATTTTGAATGTGACAAAGAATGCCAGGAGAAGCCTTTCAGACAGAGAAAGCCCTTGGATGCCAGTTCGTATGCATTTCCCAATTAACAATTTGAGTTTTGGCATGTGCCATGGACTTTGGTTTTGAAGGAGACACATACATCAGAGAAAATATTGAGAACATATGTTTTTCCAGTTTTGAATGGCAAAACAGTTTCTCTGTTGAAAGAACCCAATGGTGTTACTTGATCAGTTCACCATGCCTTGATAATCAAGTTTTGTTACAAGAAATAGGATGGATTTAATTAAACATGTTCTGGGCTGGTTGCTTCATGTGATTTTCTTACTGCTGCCAGGGCAAATATATTTTACCCCTCAATCACACTGGTGAATATGATTAATTTGTTATAACTATTGCCAGTGTTCAGGATTTCCTGGTCTAGGTGTGTTGCTCTCAAACCTGATTGATGAGATCCTTCAGTTGGCCTCTGGTGAATCCAGGCTGTGCAGTTGTTGTAGGGAGAACTCTGGGCCCAAGATCTGTGTCCTCTATGGGGACAGTTTGCAAAGTTATATTTTTAAGTGGAATTGGAGAGGTTTAGGTCATGGATGGCCCCTTCTGGGCTATGGTTGAACTTCCCTTGTTGCCTTTTGAAGAACATGTGCAACCTATTCTCTGGTAACTGGAGATGTGAGCTGAGCTTTTCCCTGGTTTTGCCAGAGAAGCAGCAGAATGACATCATGTTCTTGAAGCACTTGAATGGGATTATTTTATATCAAGATGCATGCAGCCATGACACCAAGGACATGATTGATCCCATGTCACTTTAGGCACTCCACTGAAGGGCCTCAGCTGAGACTGGCTACCCAAAAATCTCTCTAATTGCTGGAAAGCAACTGGCACCTCTAGGGAGCAATTAAACGCTCGTGGATTTGTAAACACTCTTTGGAGGGCTCATTTGCTTTCACTGGCTGCAAAGAGAGCAAAGGTTATTTCAGCTGAAGCCCTGAGTTTAGGAGGTATGGAGTCAAGCAAGAGGCTTTTTGCTTTCTAACATTTTCCTGCTCTGGGAATGACTGACTGAATAATAGTCCTTGAGATTTGTTTCATGCTTTTTTTATCCTATGGATTTTGAGTGCTCAGATGAGCCTGGCTCACGTGGGGGGAATAAGTTGTGCCCACACTGGGGGGACAGAATCCCAGTCTGGTGGGGGTTGGAAGGGACCTCTGGAAATCATCTTGTTCAACCCCCCTGCTCCAGCAAGTTCACCCAGAGCAGGTTGCTCAGAATCACGTGCAGGGAGGTTTTGAAAGTCTTCTAAGAAGGAGACTCCATAAATATCCTCCCTGGTTCTGATTTGACCCCAGACCTTCAGCCCTGCTGAAGAACTTCACCTTGGAGGGCATTCTGAGCTAAAACTGAGTAATGCTGAAGCAGGTGCAGCATAAACAGAGGGAGTTCTGCAAGCCCTCTTGGCTGGGGGTGTTGGTGGACACCTGATGCACAGCTCATCATAACCTCTTACACCTTGTTTGCCTGTACTGCAGGTTGGCAGCAGGGTTTGAACCTTGGCTGTTGAGCAGGGACCTCTGTGTGAGCTGAGGGGTAACACTGGCAGCTCTGAGGCTGATCATCCCCCTGGGCACAAGCCACGTTGTTAATGTGTGTTCCAGATGTAAACAGGCTGTGTGTGTTTATGGAGATACGTCAACTTATTGTTCTGTATCCCATGTGCTCTTCCATCTTTATTTGCTTTGGTGTCCTTGGTCCTCCTCTTCCCAGAGACACTGTGTGCACTTTCCCAGCTCTTGCTCAAGCTGTAGCCCCTTCTCCTAAAAATATCCCAAGCCACAGAGCTCAGCCTGCAAATCATTACTGGTGAAATCCATACCTATCTGACAAGGTCATGGTCCCAGGGGCCAGGCCAACATGTTGCCTCTGTCACACGTGAGGAAACCAAACTGCAAGGGTAAAATTTCTTCTCAGTGAAGAACTGTCCCCATCAGCAGCTCCTCTGGGCGCTGGGGAGTCCCTGGCCACGTGCCCTCGGTGCACAGCAGTTAGTGGGTGCTCTTAGTGGCAACCAACCAGCTTCAGCAGTGGCTGCAACTTGGCTTCAACATCATGGGGCTCCCAAAAGAAACTTGGATTTGCAGAGGGAATTGTAAATTATTCTTTTTGAGGTGACTGCACCAGCTGGCTCTCGAAGACCCCACCTGGCCCTGCAGGGCACAGCCTGGGGCAGGGCTGCTTTCAGGGGAGGGAGTTTCATCTGTGTTTCAGTGCTTTGGTGTTTTCACAGGAGCTCTGATTCTCCTTCCTCTGCTGGTTTTTCCCAGCTGTAGCACTACAGAGCTCGAGAGCAGCTTTAAAAAGCAGTTTCATGTAGCCTGCTACACAGCAGAGCTAATTTCCCAGTGCCAGCTTGCTAACCAGTGGAGCTTGTTTTGCAGTGAGGTGTAACCAAAAGCAGAATGAGACCCCAGCTTTTCACCCTGCTGAAGAGCAGTGAGTGGGGGTGGGTTTGCATAATTGAACAGAGGAATGTCTTGTGTTGCTGCAGCCCCAGCTAAATGGCTGGTCTGTCTGCTTAGGAGAGCAGCTCTGATCTCTGACTATAGGTTCCTGCTGGATTCCTGCCATCTTGTTCACATTAGGTTGGTATCCTGGTGGGGGTGGCTGGGGGTGTGAGCAGGAAGCCATCGTAATTTTCATGCCTCGGACCCCGGTGTATTTTCATGAGCTGCAGTGAAGTGTCTCTGGGGATGCTGAGTATCACTGAAACATTTCCTGAGCTCTCTGAAGCTGCACAATGGTATGTCCGAGTCTGCTTTCCAAAGGACAGAGCTTTTTGTTTAGTTAGGGAGGTCTGAGTTAGTTCACTGAACTGGGGTGTGCTTGCACTTAACACTGCTTGAGCAGCAGCGGCAGAGGAGGGTTGTGCAGGGAAAACAAAGTCCTTAGAACAGCTAGGAACACTGATTTGTGGCCTCATAGTAATTTATATTGCTGTTTCCTAAACAGATTATGACTCGACAGCTACTGTGTCAGAGCTCAGATTTTAGGCTGGAAATAGCCAAGCACGTGGGAAAAGAGCAATAGGTGGAGCTCTCAGGTAAAGAGACTCTGCTGCTGATCTTTGGGCAGATCTCTTTCCATTTGGCATTACTTGGCTGGAATGACACCAACATCGTAGTGTGGTTTTAGTTAGAGATCTTCAGCATCTCTCTGCACACCCCTGAGCTTTTTTGCTGGAGTTTGAGTACCAGAAGCACCACTGTTCCCCAGCAAGGGGCACAAGCAGACCAAAGCCCCAGCTTTGGAGTCCCTGGTAGTCAGGAGGATGTGGTGTGTACTGGCTGAAGTCACAGCTTCTGGAGACCCTAAGATGGTGCTTCAGCAGCAGTGCACGCCGAGGAGTGTTGCCTCCTGATTTAACAACATACTGCTTAAAACCCTACATCTTGGTGTCTTCCAGCCCTTCAGATGAGTGGCTGTTTTTTTGGTGCTTTGGGTTTTTAGTTTGTTTTATTTTGGTTGTATATTCCCTTTTGAAATTTCTCATCAGCTGAATCAAAACACAGGCAATTCATGTGACTTACTTCTGAGTCACAGTCCTCTGTGTTAACTACAAACCCACAAATCACTTCTGTGTCCCTGAAATGTTTATTCCTTCTTTTCCTTTCTTTCCTAGTCTGTTGGACTCCCACATCTTTTAATCTTCTTTGTCTCTGCCTTCAGCCCATTCCTCCCTCAAAATTTCCATTGACCCTTTTCCCTCAGAGGTTCAGTGTCCCTTCTCAGCACTCCTCTCCTTTATCTCAAGATTTCTTGGCAGTCTGAAGTATCTTTTTGTATACAAACTGGATCCTGGTGATGAAATGTGTTGGTGCTAAAGGCAATATATTCTTGCTCTGGAAGAATTGTGGTGTTAGCCACAGATAGGTTTGTGCAGGAGATGATGGAGAAATCTTTTCTGGTGTCTCTGATGGCTGATATTTGCTTTGGCATGGATGAGGGTGGTAGCCAGGATGTGTAGACATGTATCATTCTCACTTTCCATATTGGCTGTGTGAGCAAGTGTGTTTGTAGAGCTTATTCTGAGGCTGAATTGGACCAACTAATTCTGGTATTTTGTTTTCTGAAATTTTGGCCGAGTTTGTGGACAGACACTTTCTTAGAGGTGTGGCTGCACTGGATGAAAAAATCACTCTCTGTCCTGCTATCTGCTTCCCTCTTCTTTGAGGCTATGGCTTTTTCTCATCTCCACCCACGGGTGCTGCTTTGCCATTCTAGGTTCATTCCTAAATCACAGATTCCCAGCATGGTTGGGGTCTCTCTGGAGATATCTTGTCCAACTCCCTGCTCCAGCAGGGTCACCCAGAGCAGGGGTCCCAGGACCACATTGGCCAGGAAGGTTTGGAATCTCTGCAGAAGAAGAGATTCCACAAACTCTCTGGGCAGCCTGGGCCAGGCTCTGCCACCCTCACAACAAGGTATTTTTTCCTTCTGTTGAGATGGAACCTGCTGGGTTTCAGTTTGTGCCTGTTGCTGCTTGTCCTGTCTCTGGGCACCACTGAAAAGAGTCTGGCCCCATCTTTTTACCCCAGAGGGGCCCTTTAGCTATTGATCAGATCCCCCTCTCAGTTTTCTCCAGGCTGAACAGCCCCATGTCTCTCAGCCTCTCCTCAGCACAGAGATGCTCCAGTCCCCTCAGCATCTCTCTCCAGACCAGCAGAGCCCTGTAAAGCTGCTGCTCAGCCTGGTTAGAAGAGCCTGGAGGAGCTGCTTTGCCTTGGAGAGGAAGAGCTGCCAGGGCTGGCAGGTTGTTCAGCTGGCATGGCTGTGGTGGGGAGGGAGTGAGCATCCCCAGCACTAATGAACTGAATTGAACTGGAAAGATTGGAGTTCCACAGGATCCATGTGTGTGCAGATTTGGACAGTCTGTGAATGCTGACGGGGGGAGAAAAAAATGCGGCCGCTTTGTGCATCCAGCTTTGTTCTGAACATTGCTGTGGGTGCTCATGCTTGGGGTGTGAAAAGTGGAGATGATGTCATTACTGTAAAAACTCAGCCATTTCCCTGCCCTTGGAAGTGTAATTGAATAGCATTCTGTTACCTACAGTGAACCAGGGTGAAACGAAGGTGAAAACAGTGTTGGCTAAATTGCATTTTGAAGAATGTAGCACTTTTATCACCCCAAGCAGAGCTGTCAGGCTCCGGGTGGTTTGGCACAGCCACCTGTACTGAGCCATGCCTGTGGTTTGCATTTTAGAGGGAAGGTGCAGAAATACTCCACGAGGTCGAGGTGTGGTAGCTTATGGGGATGTAGCTCTAGCTGAGCAAGGGGTGCAAGGACACGAATTTATTCTGGTAAAGGACACGAGGGAAGCAGCTTCAGAGCTGCTGTCACACGTCTGCTGCACGGAGACCTGGCTTCTTTCAGAGAGTGTGGTCTGAGGTGCAACAAGCAAACAGGAAAAGCCCTAAATAAGTGAAACATGTTTGGAAAGAAACAAGAAAAGCCCTAAATAAGTGAAACGTGTTTGGAATCAACTCTTTAACTTGCATAAAGCTTGCTCAGAGGCAGATTTGAAACCTTGCAAACTGTAGAACTTTTGTCTGTGGCTATTTTCGTGTTGGCTCAAGCCCAGCTCACCTTTTGTGTTGTAGCTACACAGCATTAAACAGTTTCTTAGTTACTCCTAATAAAACATCCCATCATGTGCATATATAAAAGCCAATTTAGGCACTTTGATACTCTGTCTCATTTAACAGGTCTTGACCTCAGTTAACATGGAGTAAATCCAGAGTAATTCCACTACAGGCAGTGATGCTAGTTTGGATTTACACCAGTATAACTGAGGTCAGGGTCTGGCTTTGGTTGTCTGCTTTCTTAATTTGCTAAATATTACATATTTCCCAAGTATCCCTTCACATCCCCTCCTCAGGCCTTTCTGACTCCTCCTACTTTCCCAAATTCCAAGAGTGACAACATAGGTGATATTTACTTTATGAAAGACTGTTTGAGCAGAGTCTGGTTTTTATTAGCTCAGCTGGTTTTAATTTTATTTCTTTTTTCCACACTGTTTGAAGTTCCATCCTACTCCGGGAGGATCTGAATTCATCAGGCTTTTCCTACTTGACTCAATTTTGTCAATTAGAGGTGCAGTGGTTTAAATTACAAGGTGCTCTCAGACGTTTATCGTTGGGGAAGAATTTTATGCCTCAGGGACGATTCAAAGCAGTACTTTACTCTGAAGATCAGAAAGAGGCAGAAGGCTGTGCCTGAAGGCATTGCTGTTAATCAGCAGCACGGTGTGGTTGAAAGGGCTTCATAAATGTGAAATGTGACTTTGGAGAAGGAGATGAATTAAATTCTTCCCGGTTTTGGTTCTGTTTTCTGATGTGATGCTAGCTTTGTAGAAGTGGAATGTGAACTTTATTGCAGGGTATTTTAATTTATCATGCATTAGAGACATCTGGAATTTCATCTGGGTTATTCTGTTGGTTAAATGAGGTTGAGAGTGAAGATGAGAGTTTGGGCAGTTTTGTCAGTGTTTCTGTAGTTCAGCTGGTGCACTGGGGTGTGTGTCCACATAATTGCAGCAAAAATCACAGTATCACAGAACGTTAGGGGTTGGAAGGGACTCCTTCCACCTAGAAGATCATCTAGTCCAACCCCCCTGCCTGAGCAGGATCACCTAGACCAAGTCACCCAGGAACAGATCCAG